>JAGYYJ010002396.1:0-106816 GCA_019671005.1 Hibiscus mutabilis | reverse complement strand
CTTCATCCAAATTCGTCAAAGTGTAAGCATTGACACTTGTATTCGTTTGTATTTATAAGTTATTCGAACAACTCGAGTTGTTGAACACAAGTCAAGACTCCATTACTTCGTACAACTTCCAGATTGATTCATTACTTTGTATAAATATAAAAGCAACATGATCTCAAATGGTGGCATAAGGGGGGAAAACACTAAAATGCTGCAGGTTCAATGTCCTTGAGGAGTCCAACAATCTGTTGCATGCTCGGTCGCTTTGTCGGAAGATCGGCCGTACACAGATATGCAATCTTGAGAGCCTCCTCCATTTGGTAGACCGGTGCAGTATCACGGATTTTAGGATCAATGGCTCTTGAACCTTTGTTTTCCCTCACCAACCCTCTTACCCAAGTTACTTGTCTCCGATCGGCTTTTTCCCTGTGACTAGCTCGTTCAAAACAACACCGAAACGATATACATCGGATTTTGGTGTCCAGGCATCGGATTCCTGTTGAGAAAACTCTGGTGGTACATATCCAGGTGAACCACCACCAATTTCATCCTCTAGACCGGTTCCGAAAACTTTGGCCAACCCACAATCTGACAGTCTAGGCTCCAAGTTGAAGTCAAGATAAACACGGCTAAGGATCCATAAAAGGACAGGAATGAAATTAAACAAATTTCCCTTCTGATACTAGGGAGCCTATACTGAATTTGAAGTTGCAGACAAGAGGTCTGCAAATGTGAGATTCATCAATGGTTTCTCAAACATCGTTACAGGAACCGATTTGCAGCAATGGTACAACTGTTTAAGGATCCATAAAAGGCTGTTTCAAAGTTGTCAAGGGAGAACCCTGAGGCACAAAGGGTTAAATTGTTGTAAGAGAAGTTGTATCTCTTCATCAATGGGAGCTTTTCCAAGACGGAAAACGGAATATCTCCGCTCAAATCATTGTGCGAGACATCGATTATTTTTAGGCTTTCAGGAAATTGTGATGGGATTCGACCATTAAGATGGTTTGATGAAACATCAAGTGTCTGCAAATAACTCAGTTGTAAAATTTTACTAGGAATATGACCACTAAGGCTGGTTTTAGATAAATTGAGATACTCTAATCTCGAAAGCATTCCGATTCTCGGGAATTTCTGTCTAGAGAATTGATTGTATGCAAGATTAAGGTGTCTAAGATTAAGAGCTTGACTCAGATTTATGAAAATTTCACCACTAAGCTGGTTTTCAGACAAGTCTAGATAAACCAAATGAGACCATTTGAATTGTACCTGAGAAATGTGGCCTTGAAACAAGTTCCTGGAAATGTTGAGGCTTGTAAGAGACTTCATTGCTGCAAAATCTGTATCCTTGCCATAAATCTCATTTCTGGCAAGGTTCAAAGTTCTTATCTTAGGCAATGCTGCAGTGAAACCGTCTGGCAAGGAACCGTTAAGACGATTCGAGGAGAGATCGAGCCAAACCAAAGACCGGCAACTTAAAATACCTGTTGGAATGCTCCCTTCAAATCCATTTCCAGCAAGCATAAGAGTCTGCAAACCAAGTAGGGAGCTTATAGCTGTAGGTATTTCCCCAGAGAAATTATTGCCAGAAAGATCAACAACTTGTAGCAGACCGAAGTTGCCGATGTTGTTCGGAATCGACCCCGAAATCTGATTAGAAGAGAGATTAAGACTCTTGAGTGAGCCTAAACTCCACAAATCCGAAGGCAAAGCTGTGATTTTGTTGTTGCTAAGATCCAAAGACTGAACCTTAGTGAGCTTTCCAATGGTGGAATCAGGTATCAAACCAGTGAGGCCTAAACCAGAAGCCTTTAAAGCAATAACATTCTCCTTATTTGCATCACATTGTACCCCTTTCCATGAACAAACAGAAGAAGAAGAAGAAGAGTTGTCGGACATGTAAGAATTTGAGCCCATTTTGGTCAAGAAATCAGAGACATAAAAATCATCTGTGTTGGGTAGTTGACAAGTAAAATGCTTGAACAAGAGTGACAAAATGAGTAGAGAACCAAAGAAACCAAAACCCATTTCAGCCAAAAAGGTTAAAACTTTAGACCACCTTAAAACCAACTCAAAAGGCTCTATCTCTAAAGCTTCAAAAACCAACTAGTTTACAGACAACATGCAAACACACTTGTCCGAATTCTGCAAACTCCATTAAAGCTAGTTATGATGTAGGACTCCATAGTCCATACCTCTAGCTCTCAGGATCACCAGAAAATCCCAAAGAAAAACCTGTAAGAAATCAGCAAAATGGGAAAAAAACGAAGCTTTGGGGTGTCTCTCCAGAGAATGTGAGCTTACTTTGGTCTGGTTTTGCAAGTCTATGAGAGCCAACAAAACAAACAACAACCTAAGTGAATCACTTTTGTCTTAGAACTGAAGAACAGGATTTTAAAAGAAGAGAAAAGCAGAGACAAGGGGACTAATGGGAAGGAAATTGTGGCAAACAGACAGAACAGACAAGTTGAGCTTCAAAGAAGGATTCAATCCAGAATTTATGACAGAAAATATAATCTGGGTTGGTGTTATTTATCCTGTTTTTTTTTAGTGGGAGTTTAATGATTCTTCATTGAGTGTTAAGAACTGTTAACCATCTTTTTGTTGCTAATACACAGTATTAACAGTCAGTTCTTATAATATTTGGGCAAATTATGAAACTAAATCAATATTTTGGCCAATTTATTATATAATGGAGTATCAATTATTGATTGAACTTTGTTATTTTTAAAATAAAACTCTTATATTTCTGTAATTAATAAGATTCAGATTTTTAATCTTTTAATTTTCGATCTGATTTTTACAACCATTAGCTACTCCAATATGGATATTGATCATTGGATTATTCTTAATTTCTCCAACTTGGTTATTAAAAACACGACGAGCACATTGTGCATTTAAATTTTGATCAATTATCCAAAATTTTAATCAAAAAAATTGTTTTCTAATACCTACCAGTTGCTTTGATAAAATCATTTCTATTTTAAAATTTTTCGGATGGAAAAAGTCAATTAAACTGATTAAATAAAAAATCAATGAATACAATATTCGATCTGAATTAATTAGTCAATTAGTTAAATATTGATGGTTAAAAAACAACAACAATGCATTATCTTATCCAATTTATTATATGAACTATTATTTAAAAGAAACGGTCTTATACTTTTTTTATAATTAATGAGATTCAAATTCTTAAATTTTTAATTTTATATTTTTTGCATCATTAATTTTCGATCCGATTTTTACGACCATCAGCTACATATTGTTGGATATTGATCATTGAATTGTTCTTAATTTCTTAATATAGTTTGATTTTAACTAAAACAACTTTCTTTAATCTTAGTATATGTATTTATATTTCATTATGTTTATCTTAGGAGATATATATTTTTTTCATATATTTTTATATTTTTTATCATATAAGATAAATTGAGGAATTTGTCAAATGGTTAATTAATAACTAATTACTAAAAATTAGCTTATAATCACTTTTTACAATTCAAAAAAATTTGAAATTTTTTCAGATTATGTCTTTTCGAGAAGATTGTGTATTTCATTATGATAGTTACCAGCATTATAATTGTTATAAGTATTTTTTAATACTATTCGGCTATGATAAAAGAAAACTCACTTTTTAAATATTTGGTTTAAAGGTATCATAAGCTTTTAAATTTAAAAAAATAATTAAATTTTTAATTTTTTTTACACCTAATTAAACCTTTGAATCAATAGATTATAATGCTGGTATTGTTTTGATTTAAATTTCGTAAGTATAGTTTAGGGATTTTGTTTATAGTTTAGGATTTATGATTTTAAGTATAATAGTTTTGAATTTAGGGGATGTTGATAAAATTTTAGATTTGGGGTTAAATTTTAGGGTTTATAGGTTAAAATCTAAATTCCTAACCATATTACCCTACAACCTAAACCCTAACTCTAAACTTTAAACCCTAAATTATAAACTCATACACTATAACTCTTAAACTATAAACCCTAAAATAAAATCTTAAACCCTAAATTAAGGTGCTTGTAGAACAAAAAAATTTACCGTCTATAATCATTAGAAAAACATTTTTAAAAAATAAGCAAAATCCTAATCATTTGCAATAATGCAGACGGTGAGTAATAAGAAATCGATTGATTATAAATTGAGTTTGGAGGGACGAGTTGAGTGAATGATATTTATTTTAAAAAATAAGTATTTAAATTATTTTGTTTATAAAATATATATGATTTGTTAAAAAATTAAGATTATGTTAAACATGTACTATTTTGTAATTACTTTTAGACTATTTAAAAAAATTACTTTTATTATAATAATATTTTTATATTTTTATAAGTATTTAAATAAACAATTAAAAACTACAATTTTAAAAATCAAACTTGTGTTTGATAAAATTTCTATATGAATTTTCTACCACTCCCTTGACAATTATTATAGATAGAATTTTACAATATTTTTACATCAACTTTCTTTCTTTCAGCCACAAAATCTAATAAATTATAAATTATAATACTATAAAGTATGTCCATATGTGCATACGTTAATATTTTACTTTGTCGTGCTCTTGGCATCACCAAACTTATTCTCTCAAACTATTTTCACTAAAATTTTAAAGAAACTTGGAACCAATATAAAATATTTTGTTTATTTATTCTGTATTTGAGTTGAGTTTTACTTAAAATTGAAGGATCTGGATGAAGTTTTCCCTTTACTTTATACACAATTTGGATTTTGTTTACTATTTTGGATTAGTTTATTTGTTTTTTTTATTATAAAGTAACCTTTTTTACTAGTGAAAATATTGAAGAGAGCTGTGAATGATAATGGCATGCCAAGAAAAATACAATCATGAAAGTAGTGATGTAATGAGTTTAACTTTAAAATTTTATAACTATCGGTATTTGATCTATTGACGGGCTAATTCAGATAAAATAATGTAGATGTTTATTATAAAAACGACCTCCTATATTTTTTTTCTTTTACGGTTAACAAAGACCGCAGACATAAAAGATAAAATAATTGCAAATACAAAATTCAAACTCGGATTTATTTTATATTTGGGTAAAACTTTGATATACATGCTGTGTAAAATTAATTTTACACAAGCCTGTGTATTTACATTATAAAAACTCAAATCCTAATTTCCTAACCCTAACCCTAAAAAACTAAACCCCACACTCTAAACACTAACCTTAAATTCTAAACTTACAACTTAAACCCTAAACTAAAATTCTAACTCCTAAAACTAAAAGACACGTGTAAACTAAAATCTACATGGCCTATGTATCAAAGTTTTTTTCTTTATATTTTTGAACCAACCAAACTAAATTCAAAATAAACCTGAATTTAGTTAATGAGAGGAATAATTATTGCCATCCACCTATTAGCACCCAGATTTTTTAAGTATGAATGAAGCAAGCTAAAGTTTGGGGCATTTGTAACTAACAATTATGTCAAAAGAATGACTATGCCTGATAATAATAGTAATGTTTCTATTAATAATCACCATCACTAGCACTCAATAAAAGAATAGCTTGTCTGAACTCCATTATTCCGACTCTTCATATTAAGAATTATATTAATAAGGATCGATATTTGATATATTCGAAAAACATGGATGAGAGTATGATCTTAAATATATGAAAAACTTTAAGAAGTTAAATATACTGGAATTTATTCAAGTCCGAGTCCAAGTGACAATAGAAATCCACCAACTATTATAAATTGCTATATATAGAACCTAAAAGTCAATGGCCACCAACCAAAGTGTTGAAAAAGAAGGTCTAAGCATAATCAGGCATTACTCTTTTCAGAAATGTAATTGGAGAAGCTTCTTCAGGTGCAAGTTCATCAAAAGCGATGTAGTTTTGCTCCTTGCTGTAAACATGGCACACTGTCATTATCGTCTTCATCAATCGCCAATTCCACGTAGCCTCGTTCAGATACTGTCACGAACACGAACATGCAAAAGAGAACACATGTTAGCATCTCTCGAGGGAAACTATCTTAACTTGTATATTATTTAGCACACCCTCCACTTCCTTTTATAGAATTTTCTTTTTTTCCTGGTAACAATGGTTGATGAACTAAGCAAAATCAAAATACTGCATCATACCGGTCCCCAGTTCTCTTGAATTGACCTATGGGCTGCTCGTAGATTATAACTTGGTATCCTTGAAGAAACATGATGTGGAATGTGGACATTGATATCATGGCAGAGGATCTCAATCCTGTCAAGTACATAAAGTTCGGCATTTTTCAGGAGTCTTCGAGGACATGGAATCGGATTAAATAAACAGAATGTATGGCTCAAATAAAGGATTGATAGAAGGGCGTAAAATATAATATATTTACCAACGAGGGTAATCGCAATGCACTGTTCCATTCAGCTGAGCCTGAGCTGCATTCCATTCTTCTGAATTTTTGAAGGGTATATGAGGAGCAGTGTGATGCACCATTGTGAAAGTACTCATCTGTAAAATTTTAAGAAAATCCCAATTTCTCAGAGGAAAAAATAAATAAGTTTTATTTGCATAATCGAATCACTCATGCACCATTGTGAATCAACTCTTTGAAAAAAAAAAAAAACATGCAAAATATAAGGTTGATAGACATTCCTCTAAATAACTACTGCATATAGATCAGTAAACTGAAGAACCTAGGAACTTACGGAAAACTGGGAAGAAGAAATCATGGATTTGAATGCATGTTTCATTTCTTATGTAATTAACCATCAAATAATCATGTCTAATGACCTCTCACTTTTTACTTCAGTGTCAGTATTTGACAAGGAACAGTAGGTGAAATTATAGAAAACACCCACTTCAAGCAACTCTTGTTTCAAATATCACTTTGGCCAATATTTGAGCTCATAAAATATAACCATACGAGACTAGGAAGTAGCATTACCCAAAAGTGATAGCCTAACCATGGCATTAGCCAAAACTTGATCCATCCCACAATTCCTGTCTTGTAGATGATCAATGGCCATCCAACTGCCATAAATGCAAAAACACAAGCCAAACTTATCTTCACTCTATTGACTTCATTCGGTCTGAACTTGTTCACATCAAAGTGCCATATCAACCTATGCATTGAACATGTATATGTCAAGCAAAGAAGGGAAGAGAATGGAAGTGAAATGTGCGAACTCGTTAAAGAAAAACTGGAGTCTAAAAAAAAAATGAACCAACTATTTTGTGTCCATACCAGTGAGCTATGGACATCCAAGGCCGAAATGGACCATAACCGAAAATAATTGCTTTGCGTGGAAAAGGAGAAGTCTCAAACTCTTCTTCCCAAACAGGATGCCAAACTGTATCTTCTTGTAGCCTACAGATATTAATAAAGAAAAAAATCTTTTAAGTAAAAATTACTAATAAAAGAAGTGTGTGAAAGAGAAAAGGATGTTGAAATTTGTGGTGGCTGAACTGAAATCCAAAGTATCCGCCCCAAAGAAACAATATCAAACAACTTGGGTAGAAATTCAAGTGGATGCATAAGGGTAACATGACGGGAAGGAGCTAATAATCTAATGTGAAATATTAAAAGGAATAAACGTAACATGCTACAGGTGCAAGTGTTTCTAGATGCTGATGTATCAGTAAGGTATTCCGAGTAATGACGTTGAAAAAAAACTTGACTGCAACAGGGATACTAAGAAAATAATAATCAAACAATAAAATACCATACATACATGTTTGTCTTTGCATGATGCCTGTCATGCTTAAACCGCCATGGCTCATATGGGTATATTAGCGGAAGAAAGGCCAGAGTTCCCACAATGTCTTCCACTAATTTGTTTTTCGAGAATGATTTGTGAGCACAATCATGGCCTATAACAAAGAACTAAAGAAAAATGCAGGGGAAAAAGAAAACAGTAAAGAAGTTAGCATAGATTTATACCAGATTTGCTTTTATAACAAATACAGGGTAATATGAAAATGAAGAGACTACAAAGAAATGTACCCCAGTTATTGCTGTTCCTGTCCATGCCCCCGCCAAAGGAAGTAGATACCATGGGGCTTTTGAAATCATGAAGATTCCCAATGCATAGGAAGTGACAGATATCAGAACTGAAGTCCATGCTTTCACATCATCAATCTCAAACACCTAAGAAGAAAATTTTGTGGAACAAGAGAGAGCCAGAGAAAAAAAATCAATAAATAGATTTGTTAATCAAGTCATATACATATTCAAGTTCATAACTTCACTTCGGTAAAAAGACCAAAAGTATTCATGCATAATTTTTTCCCTTCAGTTCAAAGTATTATAATAAGGCGTAAATAAGTAAAATGTCCTTGAACAACCTGATCCACTTATAACATAAATTATTTTATTTTTATTAACCATGAAACGAACATAGACACAATTCTTTCATAAAATTAGATCATTTTTTATTACATTGGGTATATCGAACCTAGGACATGGGGAGGGGAAAGTGAACCCTGGCCACTACTACTGGGGGTTCACAAAATTAGATCATTATACAATCTTGCTCATACAGAAAATCATATGACCCAAAAATTCACTCAGCAATATGTCCAAAATGGCAAAACGTTATACTTTGGACCAATTTCGTTGCAAATGATCTGAGCAAGTTAGATGCCTGAGGAAACTATAAAAAATTACCTTTTTTGGAAGGGTGTCTATAACATCCTTTAATGTAACATTATCAGGAAGTGGTTCTCCAATTTGCCTGAATCCATATTCTTCCGCTAACAGTTTTCTGTTCTCAGCACTGTCTGCTGAAGATGGTCTTACTGGAACTGCCACAGCTTGTATGACTTTATTCCTTCTTAAGGTAATTATACCCTTTCGGTGATTGATTCCCTTGAGGAGAAGGTTGTCCCACTTCAAATGACAGATACTTGCTAAAGGGAGAGAAAAAAAAAGGCATTAAAAAGATGTAATGTTAGTAAACAAGATGAAATTGCGGAACAATAGCATATAGGTTTATACCACACACAGTGGTAATCCTACAAGTGGGAAGGCTAAAAACTCTGAGGCTGTACCAGATTATGGTGCATACAAAATAAAAGGACCGCATTGATTAAGAAACAATTTAGCTGAAGAAACTTATGTTGTATTTGGGATAAACAAGTTCATGAACCTGTATTTTCTAGGCAAAACACTTCAAATGGCATCTGCTGAATTACAAGAAACCAACCACTTGTCCACTTGAATCTTATAGTTTTTTCAATCGAGCATATCGCCCTTCAGTGTTCAACTTAAAAGTATAAGCAAGTTTTAAGAAGCTAGAGAGAAAGACTTAAAGAGAGCATCCACATGGTGGTTTAATTATTATCAATTTGTTCAATAAGGTACCCTATGACCTATTTTTGCAGCTTAGCTGATGTAAGTTTGCCATATGTATCCCTCCATACTTGTTCTAAACCTCCTGGTAGCTTCATAGTACCGCAGTGAAACATTCACTTATTTTAGTTTGGTAATTATCGGAATCAGCATGCTAGCATTATGATGCAAATGGAAGAGATACAAGATTGATTAACTCGAAATCAAATTGTCATAGTCAACAGACAATGCAGCTCAAAGAAAGCATGGCCAAGAACACTATCTTGAGAAATACATCAAACTAACAAAACTCAAATCACCAAATGTACCAAAACTTCACCAAGTAGTCAACAAATTGAATTTCTTTAGTTTAACAGACAAAATTAAAGAGAAAGTAAGAAAATGGAGTACCTGTAGAAGAATGGGTAGCAATTCTTTGACTCCTAATTGGCCTTTGGCAAGGACCCTGAAAATCAAACCAACAAAGGAACAAAATTCAGAAGTGAAAACAAAGAACATATTTTTATAAACAGATTGAGAAAATTCAGAACGTACCAAGCAAAGGAACACGGAATCCGAGATTTTGCAAGCCATGGGAATTGGAAATGACGGAAAGAAGTCACCTTTCCCTTCCCTCCTCTTCTTAGAAGTGAAAGATAGGCTTTTTAAGCCTTGTTAAAGGACAAACTAAAGAAAGGGACAAAGAAAGAGAGAGAGAGACCTTTGAAAAGACTGAGCCTCTCCAATTGAAATGAAGATTGAAAACAACAACTAGAAGAGCAAGTTTACAGAGTCTTGTGGTCTGTGTCTCTCTCGCTCACGCTAAACCGCCTTTTTGTGGATAACAAATCAACATGCAAGTTATTCAAACACTAATGGCTACCATTTGTTTGTTTATCATCCATGGCTTATTTATTGGATTTTGGGTCCTTCTTGGTTCTTGTTTCTTGAGTGTAAAATGGGTTTAGACTAGTTTTCTAAAACCTGAGTTGTTAAAACCATATATACCATTTATATGCCTATAAATACCAAATATGCGAGTCGGATTAAATTTTTAAATTAAAAAATAGAGGTTTGGGTTTAGGTCTTAAATTAATTGCAACTAATTTTTTAATGTAATATCAAGTAATTTTTATTATTGGTCCCTAAACTAGCTTTTTTAAATTATTTTTGTTCAAACTATAAAATTTCACTTATTCATCTTAAACTTTTGAATGTTCCATTTTCATTTTTTTAAACTATTTGGCTCATTCGCTAAACTGATGGAATTTTAGCTTTTGAATATTCCAATTTATTCCTCAAATTAACTAGCTTTCCACCACATCATAAACATAATACACAAACATAAAAAAATTCATAACAAATTAAAAATATTAAAAAAAAAAAAAGTTATATTGACATAAGATATGATTAGCATATAAAGAAAAATTTGAGGGATAAAAAAAATATTTTCTAAATGCTTTTAAAAGTTTGAGGATGGATTTAGAATAAATTTTAGTTTGAATGGCAAATGCTCAAAAGTTGTCAATACACAATAAAAAAGTGAAACTCATAGTTTGTGGATGAAATTGATGGAATTAAAAATTTAAACCACCAATATAAAATGAGTGACATTGTTTAATAGATCTGAATGCAATTAACTCTTAAGTAATTTTATCTTAAAAATGTATATAAAGTTAATAAAAAATATAAATAAATACTACTTATAATCGCTTTAAAATTATTAAATAATTATGTGAGTTTAGATTTTAATATTTATATTTAGAGTAAATATCATTTAATAGTGAAAATAATGAACATATAATTTTTTGCATTTTTTGTTGTTTTCCTTATTCTCTAAGATTTTAAAATTTAATATATAAAATTAAAAAAACAACAAAAATATAAAAATAAAAGTGAGATATAAAAACATAAAAAATAAAATATAAAAATTCAAACTCAAAACTAATTAAAATAAATGTACTGTTTAAAAAAAAAAAAATTAACAGAAGGAATAAAATTATTTAAAAATACTACTTTTTCAGTTCCACGGATATTAATACATTAGGTGGATTATCATACTACATTCGTGACATTTCCTACTTTCTCAGTCTCTCATTTAAAAAAATTATTGTAAAGTGTTAATTTCTTTTTAAATATTTTTAATTATCGCCTCAAAATTGTTACAAAATTTCATGAAACTTTCTAAAAAAATTAAAATTTTTTGTTAGACTCACATTTTAAAAAATATCATTAAATTCCTCAAAATTTTTAAAAGTTTGAATTGACCTATTTTATTGTAATCGACTTTTACATCAATACATTCAAAATGCAATTGAACACATTCACACGTGTTGGGAATTAGAGAAATTTAACTTATTTTACTATCTTTTTTAATATCATTTGCTTTTTGGGAAATAAAGGTATGGGTTGGGTCGAGTCGAATTGGATATAAAATTAATGCATATTATATTTATTTTTTAAATTTAACTTGATTCGAAATATGAATATCAATTTTTGTCTAAACTTGTATATATTTATAGATAACTAATCCAAACTTTTTTTTTATGTCTGAATTTTTTATTAAAAAATCATTTATTATATAAATTAATATTTGATGCACCTCCCAATTGTATTTTTTATACAAGTATGATTATTTAAACTCTACTATATAAAATTTAAAACCTTAAATCCCAAAATTCTAAAATATGATCCTTAAATTATAAACCATAAAATTTTAACATTAAACCCTAAATTTAAACTCTTAAAATATAAACTTATAAACTTTAACCCTAAATTAAATTCGCCTGTGAAAAATAATTTTTTTACCTCTTATACATGAAATTTTTTCTCTTGTTATATTATATACATATTAAATTTATTTTTTACACTTTTATGCATGGACAATTTAATATATTTTAATATTTATATTAATTTTTATGTGATTTAATAAGATAAATAAATATTACAATATATTATAGTAAAAAAAATTTAAAAAACCCAACTATCACTCTTTTCTTATTGGTAATCTAAATAAATTTTTTGTCAAAATCCAAAAGAGTTTCTTTCAACATATTTTAGTCACCGTCCTAAAAAAATCTGGTTGAATACGTTATACGTGTATAAATACACGAGTTCAAAAAACTTGTCAATTCAAAAAATTTAATTAATAAATTCAAATAACTCATCAAATTTTAGATTTCCTTCATTCTCAGCTTCCCAATATCAACCGACGCGATAATGGCAGATGCGAAAGCCAGCGTAACTTCACCGGCGGCGGAACCAAGAAACCTAAAATAAGTTGATATTAAAAAACTGGAGCGCCGTGGCTCTTTGTTTGCATTGTGATTTCGCTTGTTGATAACTGCAAAAATGCATTACCATATCATGGATCTTTTCGATATGTTTTATTTTGGTTATTGCCAGTGCCGCCACAGGCGTGATGACGTGGTATGTTAGTCAAATGTATTAATTTCGCCTTCCATTTGATCATTGCATCAGACAAAATATTAAAAATCCATAAACTTTGTCCACCTCACTTGATAACAGCGAGTGGGAATTCTTTGGATACATAGTAATGTACTCATCAATTTTCTTCAATGTAGTTGTCGCCACCATCAAGTAATGGAGCTTTTCTTTTCTCTTCTTCAAAAAATTGAACTTTCAAACTTTGGTAAAAAAAAACTCTAATTAAAATGCAATGAAGTTAAATTAAGAGGAAAAAAATAAATTTTACCACTTTTACTGTTCAAGTAAATTTTTATCTTGTTATATATTATACATTTTCTGAATTTTTGTACACAATAAATCATGCAATTTAATATATTTTAATATTTACATTAATTTTTATTTGAAAAAAATATAAAAAAAAAAAAGAATACATTGGCTTATAAATTTAAAAAATATTAACTACCTAAAAAAATTAGGGGACCATTTGATTATTTAAAAGAAACCTTTATACTAGCTCTGGTTGAATACAAGTTGAAACTTGAATAAATAACAAATTCAAAAGACATTTTATTCAAAAAAAAGAGGAAGAAATCAAATTCAAGGCTTCGTCTTCAAGTTTCCGATTTCCTCTGGCGCGCTCCTTTGAACCGAAACCTCTCCAATATCAACCGACGTGACAATGGCAGATGCGAAAACCGGCGTACCTTCACCGGCGGCGGGTACCAAGAAACCCAAACATGTTGAGATTAAGAAGTGGAGCGCCGTCGCTCTCTGGGCATGGGATATCGCTGTTGATAACAGCGCAATTTGCAGGAACCATATCATGGATCTTTGCATCGAATGTCAATCCGATCAAGACCAGTGCCGCCACAGGCGGCGAGGAGTGCACGGTTGCATGGGGTGTATGTAATCACGCCTTCCACTTTCATTGCATCAGCAGGTGGCGAAAAAAGGTAAAAATTTGTCAATAACAGCGAGTGGGAATTCCAAAAAGATCGAACCACCATCAGAAGGAGTCCCATCAAAACCAAAGCATCAAGTCGAACCCACCACCCGTTTTTTTTCTTAGCATCCCCTTGAAAACGAGGGTCCGATTTATTTTTGGATATCAAGTAGGTTCCAAGTGTGCAGTTTTCTGAATTTGCAGCAATAGATCATGCTTTCACTCTTAATGTGAAATATTCTTGCAATTGTTTCGTATTTCAAAGCAGTCTAAATCATTGTTTTCAAAAAATATATAAGTTAAAAAGAAGCCAACATCTCTTCATGCTAGGAGAAAGTAGACAGATAAATTTGGGGACCATTTAAGTATTTAAAAGAGAGCTATTATACTAGTATTTATCTATATTTTTCAAGTCAAAAGTGGGAATAATCCTTGAATATCATTTCTTAACTTGCATCGTTGCATTTTTAAATAAACATCATCGATCGAAAATCATATGTTTTATATGTATAGAAAAATAGACATGTTTCCTTCTCCCGCAAAGCTTATTTCCAAAAAGCTGAGCAAACTCCATAAAACTCACATCAGAAGCAGATCACCACCGATTTTCCAGAAGCAGACGACACAAATTCAAAGCATATTTAGAAAAATAAACTAAACCCTTTGTTTCCAACTCATTCTCATTCACATTCATATTGAACTCCTCAACTGACATTAATGGCTATCATGTTTTTACATGATAATCGGTTCATA
Source organism: Hibiscus mutabilis (assembly GCA_019671005.1). NCBI lineage: Eukaryota > Viridiplantae > Streptophyta > Magnoliopsida > Malvales > Malvaceae > Hibiscus > Hibiscus mutabilis. The sequence goes on along the minus strand of JAGYYJ010002396.1, from coordinate 92,405 downwards.
TAACTAAATGAAAAATAAAATAAAAAAAAAAAAAATACAGGACAAAATGTTGTAGTATATGTCGGGGAGAGACTGTGTCCACGTCATTAAAGGGTGCCATGATAGCTTCTCTCTTACTTGGCAGCTGCAAAGTTGAAGCCTCGATAGAATTTACAATGCCCTCTCAACAAACTCCTTATTTCAAGGACAAGGTCTGGTTTTTTGTTTTTGTTTCTTCTTTTGTCTTTCTTTTGTATTTTTCTTTCTTTTTCTTTCTTTTTTTGTTTTAGCTTTTTCGGGGTCCGATTTTGTTATTTGTGTTTCCACGTTCCAGGATTCTGGAAAGGTATGGGTTTGCTTCGTAAACTCTTTTACAAGAAGCCGCCTGATGGCCTCCTGGAGATCTGTGAACGTGTTCATGGTGCGTTTTTCTCTTCTTTCCTTTGCTTCAATTCCCTCTTTTTTATATATAATTGGGATTTAGGATTGCTAAAAATAGAAATTCAATGATTATATTGAAATCTCTAAACTTTTTTGAAACATGGAAAGATTGGTCACTCTGGAAATGATTAGTGTTAGAGTGATTAAAGATGGATTTTGAAAAGATTGCTGCTTGTTAGGTTTTGGGTTCTGTTTGGTTGGTTAGAAAATTTGGGAAGGAAATGGTAAGTTTGCATTTTGAATTCTGGGTTTAAAGTGTAGGAGCAAAAGAGTATAAAAACAAAATTTAGGTAGATGAATTGTACTAGTTTATTTCTTTTAGGATAATTTTATCACTTGAAATAGTAAGTGCCTGACAAATTGTGTGCTATGGTGGCAAATAGTTTTTGATAGCTGCTTCTCTATTGATTCTTGGGAAGAAGAAAACTACAAAGTCCACATGAAGGGAATAGTTAGTAATCTTCCAACTCACTTCCCTGAGGCTTCATTCTTGGTCTTTAATTTCCACGACGGAGAAAAGAAAAGCTATATGACAGAATTACTATCCGAGTACGATATGACGATAATGGATTACAGATGTCATTATGAAGGCTGTCCGTTGATCGCAATGGAGGTGCTCCATCATTTCATGAGATCATGCGAAAGCTGGCTCTCACTTGATCAGAACAATTTGCTACTAATGCATTGCGAGCGGGGTGGTTGGCCAGTCTTGGCTTTCGTGCTGGCTGCATTGCTGCTATATAGGAAGCAGTACAGCGGAGAGCAGAAGACATTGGACATGATATACCGGCAAGCTCCAAATGAGCGTTTGCAGGTGTTGTCATCCCTGAATCCAATGCCTTCACAATTGAGGTATCTACAGTATATCTCGAGGAGGAATGTGGCCGCAGACTGGCCTCCTTTGGATCGAGCTCTCACCTTGGATTGCATCATTCTTAGACACATTCCAAACATTGATGGAGATGGAGGCTGCCGTCCGATATTTAGAATATATGGACAGGATCCTCTTCTTGCTGCTGAAAAAACTCCGAAACTTTTGTACTCAAGCCCTAAAAGAAGCAAATATGTCCGGTATTATAAGCAGGTAATATCACATCTCTCCACTTTTTATATCAGTTTTCATTCTCGTTAATCTACATACTATGTCTAGAATCTAGATGCGTGTCAACGTCTTGTTTCATATGCTTTCGAATATTGTTACATCTTCTTATGTATGTGCCTGCTGTTAGATTGCGTAACATATTATTGTTTCTATTGCAGAAAGAATGTGCACTTGTTAAAATTGACATAAACTGCAATGTTCAAGATGATGTTGTGGTTGAGTGTGTCAACTTGAATGGCAAGGAAAGAGAGAAGATGATATTCAGGGTTGTGTTTAACACAGCTTTTATTAGATCAAACATTTTGATGCTCAATCGAGATGAAATTGATATATTGTGGGATGCTAAGGAGCAGTTTCCCAAAGAATTTAGAGCTGAGGTGTATATACATATATATCTTTGTATATTTTGCTTGTAAGTTTTTCTTTTCCGTGTGCATGTGTTTTCTTCTAATAGAAGTTACCCTGTGGGTGAAGATTCTTTTCTCAGAAATGGATGCTGCTACTTCTGATACTCCCACGGATCCTTTTATCTATGAAGAGAAAGAAGGACTTCCTGTAGAAGCTTTTTCCAAAGTTCAAGAAATGTTTAATAATGTTGACTGGCTGGATTCCAAGTCAGACGCCACATATAACATGCTTCAACAAATAGGAGCATTAAGTATGGCCCAAGAGAAGTATGACAGTGACTCGAATAACAGTGTCGACAGCCCTCAGCAAGGGAGAACTAGTCCTAGAACACTTTGGGAAGAAAAACTACTCGCGGCATTACCAGGTAGCCCAAGGAGTCCCAGAACTATGGGTTTGAAGAATCTGGTTGTGCCCTCAGACAAGTCACCTGTAAGTAAGGAGGCTAAGCCCCAAGACTCTCAAATTGAACCATTCAATCAGTCTGATGTTTCACATCAACAAAATAACCAGTCTGCTGCATTAGCCAATGATCACCCTTCCAAGGCTTCCTCTTCTGTGTCCTCTCCAGCTTCCGTAGTAGCTTCACCTGTGGCATCTCCTTTAACACCATTTGGCAAGGAGGACCGTGCTGCTAGACAAACCCCTCCTGCTAAATCTCCACCTCCTAAAACACCACTTTCCAAGGAGGATCCCGCAGTCAGAGTGACCTCTCCTGCTAAATCTCCACCTTCTAAACACCACTTGCCAAGGAGGACCCTGCAGTCAGAGTGACCTCTCCTGCTACACCACCTCTTAAAACACCACCTGTTAAAGAAAATCAAATTATCAATGGCATACCTCCAGAAACATCTCCATCTTTGAAGGAAATTTTAGCTGGGTTAATGACAAGTCCAACACCAATACCTCTTTCTGCATCTCCTTTGAGTAAACTTGAAGCTGGTAGAGATGGACCTTGAGGTTCCTTCACCTCCTCCTACAATGCCACCTTTTAAGGAAAATGCAGCTTCACGCCTGTACCTATACCTTCACTACCTCCTCTTCATTCTATTCAAGAAGCAAGTCTAACTACTTCATCATCAGCACCCCACCCCCACCACCACCATCACCCACAGCTGGTGCATCATCAGTATCCCCACCAACACTAGAACCACTATCACCCCCAACTGGTTCATCACCACCACCCCAACTGGTTCATCACCACCACCCCCAACTATTTCATCATCAGCACCCCATCACCACCACCACAACCTCCAACTGTTTCATCATCAGCACCACCACCACCATCACAACAACCTCCAACTGTTTCATCAGCAGCAGCAGCACCACCATCACAACAACCTCCAACTGTTTCATCATCAGCACCCCCGCCACAACCCCCAACTGTTTCATCATCAGCACCCCCACCACCCCCGCCGCCACCCCCAACTGGTTCATCAACATCACCCCCACCACCACCCGCAACTGTTTCATCATCATCACCCCCACCACCCCCATCCACAACTGGTTCATCGTCAGCACCCCCACCCCCGCCACCACCACCCACAACTGGTTCATCATCAGCACCCCCGCCAATACTGGTTCATCATCAGCACCCCCGCCACCCCCTGCTCCTTTTGGTAAGAAGGCAGGTAGTGGACCTTCAGCTCCTGCACCACCACCTTTTATTTCATCAGCAAATGCAAAAAACAGACTTCTGTCACGTGGTCATTCAAAGAACGACCAGAACAAGAAACTAAAGCCATTGCATTGGTTGAAGTTATCTAGAGCCGTGCAGGGAAGCCTATGGGCTGAAGCACAAAAAACGGGTGAAGCTTCCAAGTATGTGCTGCTCTGCTAAGTTTGGATTTTTCTTTTAAAATTTTCAGTGTCTTTTTAAGCTTATGAAACGGTTAACACTCTTCGTAGGGCTCCTGAGATCGACATATCAGAGCTAGAGAATCTATTCTCAGCAGCTGCTCCTAATACAGGTCGTAGTAAATCAAGCTCACGTACAGCAAAAGCACCAAAAACTGAAAAAGTGCAACTGGTAATGCATATTTTAATATTTCATTAAGGTTCATTTTATTGTTTCTTAGATGTTACCATCCATCTTCAGCTTTAAGCTAACATTCTAAACAATTTAACCCTTCTCTTCGTTTATTAAATACTGAACACAGTTTTTATCCACCTGCTTGTCATTGCTTATCGGCGTCATTGCCAAAGAAAATACAAAGCATTTTAATACTGTTCCAAATTGGAAACTTGGTGCAGATAAGCAATGACAGATACTCATACATGAATTGGAAACTTGATATGGTGCAGATAAGAACTGCAGATTTTCAGTATGATTTATACTCACATATGAACTAAGACTTCATACCATGTGCTGTTTGATGATGATTTCCAAATGATGAACCTTATTATTATATAAAGAATGCTTTTGTTTTAGCACCGTTCCTTCTTGCAGATTGACCACAGACGTGCGTATAATTGCGAAATCATGCTTTCAAAAGTGAAAGTGCCCTTGCCTGAATTAATGGTATGTTGAATGTTATTATTTATAGTTTGCAATTATTTACTTATCTAAAATTGTTGCTTGAAAACCTTATGTTTAGATATTGTTGAGTCTGACAATATGGCCAGTCAATAAGCACAAATATCAAATTGCATTAACAATCTGTTTTTCATTCAAATCTGATTCTCTTGCTTGTCAGCCTTATGTTATTTTATAAACTGTTTCAGAGTTCGGTTCTCGCTTTGGAGGAATCAGCATTAGATGCTGACCAAGTTGATAACCTTATAAAATTTTGTCCTACCAAAGAGGAGATGGAACTACTGAAGGTGAAATGAGCTGTTCTTATTTGAATTTAAGATCCTTTATCATAGTAAAAGCGGGCTTGATGCTCTCCTCGAATCATGTCTGTGCCTTTGGTGCGGTCAAAACATCTTATGCTATTGTCATTTCCATGAGTTTAATTGCATACCTAACTCCTTGTTCAGGGCTACACTGGAGACAGGGATAAGTTGGGAAAATGTGAACAGGTATGTAGGATTTTATAGCTGTTTCTTTATGCATTGTTTATTTGGTTGCTGGATCCCATCATCAACCGGAAAGGGAAATTAGAACTGCCTCGGTTCAGCTTCCATTATAGCTCATTTCTGATAATGAAAGTTTTACTTAATTATCTTTTTTTAGCATCACTAATGGATCAATATGTTTCATGAACCTCTGAAAACAGTTCTTCTTGGAGCTAATGGAAGTCCCCGAGTTGAATCCAAGCTTAGGGTATTCTCTTTCAAGATTCAGTTTCGCTCCCAGGTTTGATCCGAATTCGTATCCAAATTCCAGGGTTGCTAAATGTTCTTCGCTTTTCGTTGTTATTTATCTGGCCTTGAAACTATCCTTTAGGTTTCTGACCTCAGACGCAGCCTTAATATTGTAAACTCTACAGCAGAGGAGGCAAGTTATTCAGTTTTTGCTTGTTTTCTTTTTTATGGAACAGCTTTCATTATCCAATGATTGACATCGCATTATATTAGAACTTCTTTTATCAGATCAGAAATTCTGTCAAATTGAAGAGAGTAATGCAGACAATTCTTTCGTTAGGAAATGCTTTGAATCAGGGAACCGCAAGGGGTGAGTTAACTATGATTTAGCTGGTAATGGAACAATGCTAATGCAATATCATACATTCATATCATCAGTATTAGAAGGCATGTTGATTTTTGCTAATCCATTTACTAATGCAATATCATACATTTAATTGAGTTTATCGAGTTTCAGTTGGCTGTCATATGACCTATTAGTTTTAGCTTCACGGTGTTGATTTCTATGTCGATGCGTTTGCTTTAGGTGCTGCTATCGGGTTTAGATTGGACAGCCTTCTTAAACTAACAGATACACGCGCACGGAACAATAAGATGACTCTCATGCATTACCTTTGTAAGGTACTAACTGATATTCAATATTTTGTATTTCTTGCAACCATAACGAGCATGTTCTTGTTTTCTTTAAAACTTTTATGAAACCTGTGGTGATTTTAAAGCATATATTCTATTTAATCCGGTAATTATCTTGGAAAAATTTAACATAGCGAATTGATTATAATAATTCTGAATAATAAACCGTAGGTGCTTGCTGATAAGCTTCCGGTTGTACTAGATTTTTCAAAAGATATTTCAAGTTTAGAACCGGCATCAAAGGTATGTTACTTGTTCTTGATGCTAATAGGTTTCGAGTTAGAGCTAGCATCTTGTCACTAACGTGTGGATCCAATCTAGATACAACTGAAATTTTTGGCAGAGGAAATGCAAGCCATAAGCAAAGGATTGGAGAAAGTCGTTCAAGAGCTGTCGAGTTCTGAAAATGATGGACCTGTGTCAGATAACTTTCGCGAGGTATTTAAAGAATAGAACTGTTTATATGTATATATATATATATATATATATATATATATATATATATATAAGCATATGTACATGTATATGCATATGCATATTTCTTTTTGATGGTTTCTTTTGTTTTCCAGAAATTAAAGGAGTTCCTCTGTTTTGCTGAAGCCGAAGTGAGATCCCTGGCTTCATTATACGCTGGGGTGGTATGTCTCTTGCTTTTGTTGCAAACAATGGCATTCTTACCACCATTCACCATATTAAACCATCATTATCTGGGTTCTATATCGACAGGGTAGACACGTAGATGCATTGATTCTTTATTTCGGAGAAGATCCAGCTAAATGTTCCTTTGAACAAGGTATTTGATGTAAAAAGTAAAACCTTCGACATTAAGCTAGTACGAAAACCACAAAAGACATTAAGAAATGCTTTTATATCTCCCTTTGTTCATTAGCTCTTGAACGACTTTAAGGAAATGCTTTTATATCTCCCTTTGTTCAACCTTAGCCTCTGAGGCTTCAAATGTGCTTTTCCCTCTAAGAATGAAGATCTATTTCCAGTTAGTACTGTCGGATATGCATCAGTAACCTGTGTTTATCGATTCATTTTGGAAATCATTTACTCATATATTCACTTCAATGGACATTCTATAATCTATATTATTTCATGTTACTTTTCTAAACTTCTGTTGTCTATTGTAGTTACAACAACTCTACTCAATTTTGTGCGGATGTTTAACAAAGCTCATGATGAGAACTGCAAGCAGCTTGAGCAAGAAATGAAAAAGTTGGCGGAAAACGAGAAGTCGAAGTCGAGCCCTTTTCAGAACGAATCAAAAAACATATTACAAACTTCTATGAAAAGCAACAATGTTAATTGATTCTGATATCAACAAAAACTCCAAGAGAGGGTAGAGACGCCCGACAACTACTTGAATCGGCAAGAAAAAGACGGTGTAAGAGTTGTTGGTTGAGAACCAATACATCAAAAGGGAAATGTAAATATCAAAGTGCTGCATTTCATCCCAAACTCAATGCTTTTCAAAGGCAAGTCCTTTACTAACTCAAAAGTTCTGTTTCATTTTTCCGCCATTTCCCAAGTTTAAGTTAGCTTAATACTAAGTACTGATTTAATATTGTATCTTTTTTTTTTGAAGCAGAGATGGGAGTTAAACTACTCGGTTACTGTAGGCAACTTGTAAACTAGCCACTCAATGAACTTGTAAGTAGCTTTCAAGAAAGAAGTGTGGGGATTTTGTGAATCTCTTTTTTCCCTCATCAAAAAAAATAACATACAATCTAAATAACATATATATGGTGAGACTGAAGAGAATAAACTAATAAACATAATGAGATAAGTCAATGTAAATTATTTTAAATTTGACTTTGATTCAAATTGATATACTAAAAATATTTATAAATTTGATATGATTAATTTCAAACTCAATTATATACATATATATATATATTAAATTTGACTATAATCCAAACCGATATTGTATTTATAATAACATCTTATAAGATGTGTTGGGGCGGGTGGAGATGATACGAGGCGGGTAGGGATGGGGCGAGTACAAAAATATATTTACGCCTTCTTCACCACCCACGACAAATCTAATTTTTATCTTTATCATCTTCTCACAACCCGCAAAATTTGTAATCATCCCTACTTAATTGAATGCGAAATGGAGCAAATCTTTACAAAATCCGCTCCAACATCTCCAGGTATTTTAGTGATGTTACCCAACTCAATTTTTGAGGTAAAAACCTGCCTTTGACAAATAAAAGAGACTCCCTATTTTTATTCAGAAAAATACAAAGATAATTGAATATATATATATATATATTGATAGGGACATTATAATGAATAGAAATTATTCGCTTTTTTTGGTGTCTACACCGAAGATTTAAAGTTATAATTTAAGATTTAGGGTTTAGGATTTATGGTTTAGAATTTAATTTTTTTAATATTAGGATACCGAAATGGATAAATAATTTTTTGTTCCATTATAATAACAATTTTGAAATATATAAAGAAAAATTATACTTTTATCTCAAGTTGAATAAAAAATTTTACCCAAAACTTGAAATCAACTCGACCACATCGTTCACAAAAATGACCCGAAGCCAAATTTAAAAGATTTAATTTTATAAAATCAAGTTAAAATTCATCGGATTCGGATATTTGACCTTTCTTGGGTGTATGTGTAGAATGTGGTAGAGACTTTGCCCATTTACATATTATGAAGCCAATGGAACCGTGGGAAAGTAATGAAACTTTGTTTGGCCCATTCTTTGTAGGGAATTTGATTTTAGTGAGACTTGAACAGACATGCATGCTACGAGGCAGATGAGCTGTGAGATTTTTGGATCAAAATGAAATACTGCAGAAATTAGATGAAATAAACTCACTTTTACCAGGTAAAGAACTAGTCTTAAATTTATTGAACTTTTTCTGTCCCGGTTGACTTTTCACAAAGCCTTAAAAAAATTAGTAAAAGATGTGATGTAAACAAATTCAAATGATAATTTTTTTGTTTAAAAAGTTAAATTTTGTTTTTTGAGAAACAAAAACAAATGGTAAAAAAAGAAATATGAGTTTAAATAGTAGTTGATATTTTAAGATGTCAATTTAGGTGAGACAATTTTAAACTGATTTTATTAGACAAAGAGAGTATATCTTATTTCTATCCGTCTTAAATTTATTGAATATATTTTATTTCTTTCAAAAGCCTCCATATGAATTAATCGAATAAAAGTCATATGCCAAGGGATGGTGTGGAGGTTAAAAGTTAAAAATCATAACAACATTGGATCCATTGTCGATAATATTACAACAAGAACAGTTTTAATTACGATTGTGGTCGTAACAAATATAATCACAATCAATTATAATAACTATTAATAATGAAAATCGTAAAATATGATAGTTAATTAGCGGTAGAAACATTTTGTTTCCACAAGCGCCCTAATTTTAGGGGTTAAGGATTTAGTTTAAGGTTCATAATTTATGGGTTTAGATTTATGTGCTTATAATTTAAGGAATGTGGTTTGAATTTAGAGTTTAGGGTTATAATTTAGGGATTATAGGTAAAATCTAAATCTCTACTGTATTATCCTAAAATTTGGACCATAACCTCTAAACCCTAACACTAACACTAAACATTAAATTCTAACCACAAACTCTAAATTCTCGAAACCAAATATGATTGGGTGGTGAAGGACAATGTGCCTGCAGGCTGCAATTGCTAGTGAAGAAACATGCGTAAACAAAGACAAAAAAACATGGGCTTGGGACTTCGAAAGTAGAACCAATTAATGTTAAGAGAAGGATCCAAAGTGAGCTTCAGCCCATGAGCCTGTATTAGGTTCTTACATTACATGCATCACATGTTCTGTTTTTCTTTCTTAATTAATAATAAATAGTTTTATGGTAATAATTTTTTACTGTAAATATGTATATGCTGTGTAATTTAAAGTCTACAATTCGAATCATGTTGGTCACATCTCTCCTAAATGTAATTTAAGCTTATATAATAAAAATTTACTAATAAATTGTCATGATTTTTATATTTTTATTATTTAAGTTAATTTGTTCTTATATAATAATATTAATAAATTTTGCGATAACGAATTTAAATATCATTTACGTTTATTTATTTTTACTTTATAATATCATGTCTAAAATAAACATTTTATTTTTTAAAAGTATTTTTTGGTAGCAATGTCAAACACTAAAATCTTAATATTAACTTTTTAAAATTACTTTCTGGTAGCACTTTTAGAAGCATTTTTCAAAAGTTATGCTAAACTAACCCTAAGTGTACAAGTCAACTATCATATGCTAGTTATCTCATGCATCCTACATTATATTATATTTTAAATATAATTAACATATAAATGTTTATAAAATAGAATATAAATTTGCATTGTATTGAAATTTAAACATAAAAATCCAAATCTTCATATTAAAAAAATAAATGATTAATTTCTTATCTAACTCTATATACTTTGTATCGGGTCAATAGATACTATTTTGTGATGCAGCAAATAAAATTAAAAATGTGGTCACATTTTCTAAAAGGATATGCGGAAAATTTCCGTTGCTGCATAAATTTAAGTGCGTTTTGTAGATGAAAAAAATTATATTCACTTTCTGTCACTAAGATTATCTAGTAAGTTAGATTTTTTTATCTTCTTTACACCCAAAAGCTAAAAAATTACTTTAATTTTATATTAAAATATTTAAAATTTTAAGATCCATTAATTTATCGAGTAATTAATGATGTTTATGTTGTCTCAATTTATATTCCAACCAAATTGAGTAACGTAAACAAAATTGCTCATACTTTTGAAAATACAAATCTACATTAAAAACTTAATTTCAATATGAATATATGATGAATCACTTAGAATTTAATTAAATCATATATCGGATCTCTTATATATATATATTGAATAGTCTTAAAATGACCACAATGTAATATTTGTTCATACATATTTTTAACCCTTTAACCATGTTTAATACCCCCGACCCGAATGTCTTAATTTGGGCCTCAAGCCCAAACCAAAAACCATGAAATTCTTCAAAAACGAGTTTAGCCTAAACAAGTTATTTTTCCAGAACAATTAAATCCAACAGTTGAAAACATAGATAAACAATTTAAACAGCACATTTAAAACATTTAAATATTTGACTTGATTAATACAATCTCAAAAGAAATACTTACAGGCTTAACCACGTAGGGCCCTATGAATATATAGTCCACTAAACACAAGAATTGTACTCTGAAAACCTCCACATACTGGAATCCCGTACTAATAGTGCTCCTTGATCCTACGATCAACCTACGCACGAAAACAACGATTCCGAGCACCGAGCTTACAAAGCTTAGTAGTACACACCTACTCTACTATACTTCATGCTAATCATAAACATAAGCATGCAAGCTAGTACGAGCAATAAGGATAGATAAATAAACATATGGCGTTACCACTAGTCGCTTAAACACATGCTCTCGTCATACCAATCATCACACATGGCCCATTAGGCCCAACCATACTCGAGATCCTACCGGATCCCTCGAGCAAAACACACAATGTGATCATCACAAACCTGGAGTGAGGCCCGGTATCACACAGTCTCGGGAACGTACACTCTCTCTAGGTGAGGCCCGGTGTCACACAGTCTCGGGAACGTACACTCTCTCTGGGTGAGGCCCGGTGTCACACAGCCTCGGGAACGTACACTCATACTTGGCATCTCTCCTCGAGTATCATCGGATGAGGCTCGGTTTCACACAACGTCAGGAACGTACATCCGGCATCTCTAACCATGGTGTTGCTACACTCTTCCACTGGGTATCCGGATCCTACCAATCAACAGTGACTCAACTACACACCAGTGCTCATACTTGGCACGCCACAATACATGATCTACCAAGGATCCCTAAGGTCGTTATTACAAGCAAGTCACTCAACATATACCGATTTATTACTCATTAGGCTCGTATATAATTAATCATATTCATTAGTTCCATTAATCCATGTTATCACATTTATTCAAGGTCTAATTCCATTATTAATATTCACATCGATTTCCATCTTTAACTTGCATTTATATATTATTTATCGTATCAAGTACCAGTGATTGTACACAAGTATCGACACGGTACCCTCAAGTATCAGTACTTAAACGCGTACCGATACTGAAACTGCTCACTAAAATCATTAATTTTCACAAGTACCGATACAGGATGACTCGTATCGATACGACCCCAAATCGCGTACCAGTACAGGCAAAGCTCGTACCGATACCCTATTCACGAGTTCGCACCATCATCATGAATTACGGTTTAACAATATTTTATTCGATCCCTAAAGCTTATGAAAGTCATTAGGTTTTGTTTGCTAGCACATTTAAACAATTAATGTAAATTGTCGGCTTCATTATCATTTACTCAAATAATTAACCCTTAAGCATGATTCCCGTCAAAACTCATCAATCTATTCGAATAAACATACAAGGCAACACAATTATCTCAATCAATCAAACAATCAACAATTAAACATACGAGAATCTCAAATGAACCTACACGGTCTCTAAAGCCTTCATGAGACCCATCATAATCATAGCATCATCTTGCATCTCATAAATATCAAGTTTTCATAATATTGGTCTCAACACATGCTTATCTATCATCAACCTATTTTGAAACCACTAACAAACAAGGCAATTACGCTTATGACGCTCATGAAGCAATAGGAGTTCGAGGTGTACTAACCTTAAGTTGATATATCTAAAATTCTCGTCTAAGCTTCCTGGTTATTCCACTTGTCCCGATATCCAAACCCTAATAATCCTCGTATATTAATTAATACCATAAGCATCTCTTAAACACATACTTTAATGAATTCGAAGGGTCAAAAGCGTAAAAATAGCATACCAGATTCAAATTTAGTGAAACAGACTGCGCCATTAGATTCGGAACATCAAGAAACTCTCGAATAGGGACCCCTAAAAAAGTCAACGGTAAACGACGACGATGACGATCAACGGCAGCGCGACGGTGGCAGTCAACAGCGGCGCGGATGACGGCTCGGCTTGCGGCTCAACTTGGGTCAGCTTAACAGGCATGCTCAATCGGATGGCCCAACAACACGACTTGAGCCGATGTAGCTGCCTACGCGTAAGAGCTGCGAGTGGTGGCACGTGTGGTGGCTTTTGGTGGCCGGACGACGGCGGTCAACGCCCAAATCGACTGTTCTTCAGCCTCTGGTCATGATGGCAACCTCTGTTTTTCGATTTGAGCACTCTAACACCCTCAATTGAAAAACTCGAAACTTCATCTCTCACCCCTCCGACGGCGGCTCCGATGGTGATGCCACTTGGGTCAGCTTGGGTCGGCTTAACAGGCTGGCTCAATCGGCTGGCCCAATGGCTTGGCTTGAGCCGGTGCAGTTGTCCACGCAGCTGGACGTCGCCCACGCGCGTGGTGGCTTTCGATAGTCGAATGACGACGGTCGACGCCCAAATCGACTGTTCTTCAGCCTCTGATCATGATGGTGGCCTCTGTTTTCCGATTTGAGCACTCTAACACCCTTAATTGAAAAACTTGAAACTTCATCACTTTCACCCCTCCGGCAGCGGCTCCGATGGTGACGCCACTTGGGTCAGCTTGGGTCGGCTTAACAGGCTGGCTTAATCGACTGGCCCAACGGCTCGGCTTAAGCCGGCGCAGCTGTCTACGCGGCTGGACTCGCTCACGTGCGTGGTGGCTTTCGATAGTCGAACGACGATGGTCGACGCCCAAATCGACTGTTCTTCAGCTTCTGATCACGATGGTGGCTTCCGTTTTCTGATTTGAGCACTCTAACACCCTCAACTAAAAAACTTGAAACTTCATCTCTCTCACCCTTCTGACGGCGGCTCTGATGGTGACGCCGCTGGTACTGGGGAACTCGTCTCGGGGAGATGAATACAATGGCAGTGGAGGTGTCGATAATGAACTCTCGAATCTCCGTAAATCGGAGTTTGAATATCCGCCCTTTAACTTGTCTCTCATCTCTCTCACTATCCACTTTTCACTTTTTCTTTTTTCTCTCCCTCCATCTCCAAATTCTTCTCCTTATTCCACAAACTACCTCTATTTAAAATTTAAACATTCTCTTCAAATATAATGGGCTCAAACCTAAAAACCCTTAACTTATTATTCAAAGATAAAAGGCCCATAACTCAGACTCGAGACCCGATTTACTAACCTGGGTATTGGGTCGTTACACCATGCGCACACTCTTTGCATACAAAGTAATTTAAACTCGAATCTCTTAAAATTTACATCATCTACTTTTTCACTGGACCACTTGTTAGATTGAATTTCTTATATGTTTTTATATAAACTTAATTCATATTTATTATGATTTCAGCGTTGAATTGGATTGATTTTAAAGTGGAAAAAATCTTTATCCGATCCAACAACACTGCATGATGGACAATGTAGATAAGTGTGGATTCTCGAAGACGAGAGATGAAGAAGAAAAAACGAAGGGATACGGTGGGTCCAGAAAAACTTTTGGTTGGACCGAGTCGGAGACAGATATGCTATCGATTCCCAATCTTTCTCTTCACTGCTACAATTAGTGGACATCAATCCCACGTCTTACTAAGGTCCATGAATTTTTATTTTTTTAATGGAACTTTTGCACTGAATATTAGATCAAAAACCAATATTTTAAATTATCAAATTCATAATAATATTAAAATTGGAATATTTGGATAAAATAACTTAAAAATAAACGAACCTGACGAGTAGTCCCAGTAAAAAAAATAAATAATGTTTATTTTAGGAGAATCGGGTTTTATTCGCCTTTTCTACAAGGTTACATATTGTCAAATGATTAAGGATTTTTATGAACAGATACTAACTTGTATAAATTTAAAACTAAAAATTTACAAAGATAAAATTAATAAAATTAAAATATATAATTAAATTCACAATTTATATTTACCTAAAACCTTCGTGCTTGAAAATCTTTCTTTTCAATTTAATAATTTCCGTTTTAGATAAAGAATAAAAGATAGAAAAAAATCGGTTATTTTAGTCAAATATCCCATTTTTAACGTTATTTACGCTTCTAATCCCTAAATAAAATTATTTCTGAATCCATCACCAATTATAAGAACTCGTTTGTCTTGTATGACGATCTACACTACAAAATAAAACTCATGGAATTTGTTATATCATCATGACGAGTTCCATGAGTTATTTTTTAATCGGAACTGATAACAAATATATATATACTAAAAAATAAAAACTCAGAAAACGTCATACTAATCAAACGAGTTCCTACAAATGGGTACTGAATACGAAAATGGTTTTGTTTAAGTGTCAGAACTGTAAATGTCATTTAAAAATAAAATGTTAGGGTAAAAGCGCCAAATTTTTTAGAGTTTATCTAAATTTTCGAATCAGTGCTACCAAATTTAATAGTATTTAACGGTGATCTCATGATAAAATTTTAAATTATAATTAATCAATAAATGATAAATTAAATATCAATAATAATAATATGACCCTTGAATATGTCGAAGATTTTTTAGATTAAATTTATTAAGCTGTTTTTATATATTTATAAGACTATATCTTAAATTTGATATTCAACCACGTGAGAGAATTTTTTTTAATAAAGAGTTTTAGTAAAAAAAACACACACGAAAGGGTGACTCTTACAACTGAGTTGGGACGAAAAGATAAAAGAAGTGGAAATTTGTGAATGTGACCGCCAACTCAATGTATAAAATAAGTGGCCTGGAACTGATGAAAATAGTGAGATTTTGACTTATTTTAAGTTGATCATGTGATAATTCTGATTAAATCAGTTGAATTATTTTAAGAGGAAATAAATAAATAAAAGAGGAAATTCCTTGGGAAGGTGCTAGGAACCGAAGATGGCCGGCTGTAGACTCGAGTGAGCAGACATTGCGCATTGGCTACCGTAAGAGGTGAGTGACATCAGTGAAGTCAGCACTTTATTTCGTTTTTGGCTGCCACGCCCACCACTAGCCAACAACCATAAAATATACTATTAAATTTACTTATTTATTTATTTACTGTTTTTCGAGATACAAGTGAGAATAAATTTAATAATTATTTTTTCCATATTTTATTGATCTACATTTAATAGATTATGATGAAAAATTTTAAAAACGATTTATATGTAGAGATCAAATTGTACATGAACGAAATCAAAATTAAAGATCGAAGGATAAACACAAATTTTAAAGGAGGAGAAATTTACAGAACCCTTTTTTTATTTTGAAGCCTTTAGATTATAATGAATGAGTTGATAAGTATTGAGTGAAAGATAAATAAAGATTTGATAAACTAAGTAGCATAAATTAACAAATAAGAATTTGATGATTCAACCTACAGACATCCGTAGACTTTAGAACTGCAGTTTGGAAGTAGTATTCTTCGTATTTATGATAAAAACATGATTATTTAGAAAAATAATCCGTTTCAGTCCACGTAGTCTAAACTCGCGTCATATTAAAAGTGAATTTTAAATTCGCGTCCTATTAAAAGTGAGTTATATAAAAATCGCGTTAAATTATTATTTTTACCAATTTATTTAATACGAAATTCGCGTCTAATAAAAAATGAGTTTATCTTACATGGACTGAAAATGAATATTTTTTTAATTAATTATTAAAAATTATTTGTATAAAATTGGCTGCAAAACTACTGCAGTGTATGTTTTTTTTAATTAACTTTTTACGTTTGCCCGCCGCATCATTAACCCAATAGCGCAAAAGGCTGTCATCCTGATAATCACATTTCCCTTTACCGGCAAGAGTCAGTCAGGACTCAAAATCGTGAAAAAAAACTTTGCACGTGTCACAATCCTATTGCCTCAGTCACCGCCAAACCTGATGAAGATATCATTCATGCGAGCTTTCAAACATAACCGTCGGATCAATCAAGGGACAAAATGGGTATCCCAGCGCTATATAAATTAGAACGTCTATGCATTAATCCAGGAACAGAAAAAAACGAAACAACGCAATTGCTTCTACCTCCTTACGTTAGAGATTAGAGCAAAGCTTTCGTATTAAACAAAAACTCTTTTCTTTCCAAAGAAATAAAATAAATCCCTGTGGGGAATGCAGAGAGATGAGAGGAGCATCGTTGGGAACGCCTGAGATCTCTGGTCACGGTAAACGGTCCTTCGGCGGCCGGAATTGTCACCGGAAACACGTTGAAGACGGGTGATCGATTCGAAAAAATAGTCCACTTTAGTTAATCTCTCAATCTCTGCTTTTAATCGTCTGTTTCTTTTAAGTTATAATATCTTTCAAGTTATTTCTATAGCTCGAGCTTATAAAAAATGGCGGAGAAAGCTAAAACGGATAAACCAGCTTTGCTCCATGGAAAATACGAGCTTGGTAAAATGCTCGGTCATGGAACTTTCGCCAAAGTGTACCACGCCCGGCATCTTCCGACGGGGAATAGCGTCGCCATGAAAGTCGTCGGCAAAGAGAAGGTGATTAGAGTCGGGATGATGGAGCAGATCCAGCGGGAGATTTCCGTCATGAAAATGGTGAAACATCCAAACATAGTGGATTTGCATGAAGTAATGGCCAGTAAATCCAAGATTTACTTCGCCATGGAACTCGTCCGAGGCGGCGAACTCTTCTCCAAAATCGCCAAAGGTCGACTCAAGGAAGAAACCGCCAGAGTTTATTTCCAACAACTGATTTCCGCCGTCGATTTCTGCCATAGCCGCGGCGTTTACCACCGTGATTTGAAGCCGGAGAATCTGCTCTTAGACGAACACGGCAACCTGAAAGTCACTGATTTTGGACTCAGTGCTTTCTCCGAACACTTGAAACAAGACGGATTATTATACACAACGTGTGGAACACCGGCGTATGTCGCCCCGGAAGTTATATCCAAGAAAGGTTACGACGGATCCAAAGCCGATATTTGGTCTTGTGGGGTGATTCTTTATGTTCTTCTCGCCGGATTTTTACCATTTCAAGACGATAATTTGATGGCAATGTATAAAAAAATTTACAGAGGAGATTTCAAGTGTCCGCCATGGTTTTCCCCTGAAGCTCGTAGGCTAATCACTAAGCTTTTAGATCCCAATCCAAGTTCACGAATCACTATATCAAAGATCATGGACTCCTCTTGGTTCAAAAAATCTGTCCCCAGAACTGTTAGATCCAAGGAAGAGCTTCGATTCGAATCTTTCAACGGCGACAAATCATCGAACCCCGAGACTTTGAACGCCTTTCACATCATTTCTTTGTCTCAGGGGTTCGATTTGTCGCCGTTGTTCGAAGAGAGGAAAAGGGAAGAGAAAGAAGAGCTGAGATTCGCTACGACGAAGCCGGCGAGCAGCGTGATATCGAGACTCGAAGAGGTGGCCAAGTCGGTGAAGTTCAACGTGAAGAAAAGCGAGTCGAGTGTGAGATTGCAGGGTCAAGAATGTGGGAGGAAAGGGAAATTAGGGATTGCTGCTGATATATTCGCCGTCGACGCCGTCGTTTTTGGTGGTGGAAGTTAAAAAAGACAACGGCGATACACTCGAGTACAACCAGTTTTGCAGTAAAGAGCTCCGACCGGCGCTTAAGGACATCGTCTGGACGTCGCCGGCCGAGAACCCGACGCCCGCTTGATTTGCCCTCATCTTAGATCTTTGATAAATTTTCGTCATGTCTTCGTAGGTTTTGTTTGTTCGTGTTATGATTGACAAGGAATTATGTATGAATCATTTTCTGCTAATCTTGATTAAATTACCTCTTTTGAGGTTTTACCATAATTTTTGAATTTTTTGAGATATTATTGTCATTCTAACACTATAGTTCTCTTTTTAATTGAACTTATTATTTTAATTAGTATTTTTATTTATTTATGTCTCATTTAAAAATTGAAACTTAAGTGTTTTGCTCCTTCATGCCTACTATAATTAGTTATTATTGTTTTTTACTAGCGGTTTTAACTATAACTCCAGCTTTATTTATTGATTTGAGTAAAATACACTTATTTAAAAATTTTGAATAAACAATTCATAAAAATAAAGATTTGTATAACATTTACATATTTTTAAAATTAAAAATAAGTTTTTTAAAATTTTTAAAATTCTCAGTATTTTTAAAATTAAATAAAATATAAATTTTCTAAAAATATCAAGTAACAATATTGTATTACACAATAAGATATATAAAAATTTATTTTGCTTAAACATTTAAAAATTTAATTATTTTTTATAAAAAATTAAGAATTTATAATACTCTTAAATTTTAATAATATTATCAATTTAATTTTATTAATAATTTTAAATAATTAAGCCCTAAAATTCGCGACTAGTTTTTTTCTTCTAATTCTTCTCTTTGAATTATGTGATATTATCATAAATCAATGGTTTTCTTTTTTCCTAATATGACTATTGAATTTTTTATAACTATAAAAGATATTACAATTGTAATACATCTAAAAAACAATAAAATTAATCTACCCAATTTTTTCATAATTTAAAATAAAAAAATATATTTTTTTTATAAAAATAAATATACCATAAAAATTTAAAAGATTCAATAAAAATAAATCAATGATTTCTTATCACATCACTATCCGTATAAGCTTTTTGTATTGCCGTATCCAAATTTACAACTTTTTTCTAAAGCTAATCAAAGTCGGAAACACTTATCTTGATTTAATAATTCCACACTCTGCCGACTCCCCCCCCCCCCCCAATTAACTTTATTTATATGGCCTTGAAAAGTATTTGGTAGAATAAAACATAAAAACTTAACATCAATAATTTCATTTCATTTTGTTCTAATTTTGGGTCTGAACTATTATTGTTCCTACGGCTACAATTATTCCACCGGATACTTGTCTTTTTGCCGCCTTAATTAAATATCGTTGTCTTTTTGCTAAGAATCTACAATCTAATACTCCGATAGACGAGTAGTTTGTCATCTTGGAAAATAAACAAGTTAATTGCAACACGCCGTTAAATTATGATATTTATTTTAAATTAATTAATTTTTAAACTTTTAAACATTTTAGTTTCAAACCTCAAATTATAATTTTCATTCTAAAGTCCTTAAACTCTTTAAACATTATAATTTAATCCTCAAATTATCAGTATATGCTAATCATATATTTTTTAATAAAATCGTTGTAAAAAAATTGTTAATTGTTGTGAAACACCTTATGTGTATTATGTAATAATATGATGTGATATAAATGATAATTTGATGATGAAATTAGAATATTCAAAAAATTTAGCGACCAATTTAAAATGAAAGTCATAGTTTGAGGACCAATTCAGAGTAAAAGTCGTAGTTTGAAGATAAAATTAAAACATTTAAAAATTTAAGGATTAATTTAAAATAAGTGTCGTAGTTTAGGGACGCTTGGTGTGATTAACTCATAAGAAACAGTTATATAGTGACTCAAATTGGGTTTGATTATAAAAAGTTTCAAGGGTTTAATTGCAATTTATAAAAATCCTAAAAATGTAAAGAGAAATTCTTGAGATATATTCAAAAATATAAAAAATTAATAATTATTAAGATCTAAAAATTCAGATGTTGAATACAATTTTTTTTTTCAAAATCTCGGGCCAACTCCCCATGACTCTCACATATATAATTTTTCAAATATTTACACATTGATACTCTTTTTATAATCTAATAACTTTTCTACACCTTTCCATCTTATTTCTTTTATATAATTATCAAATTGTGAAGAATAAAAAAATTAAATATCATGTCATTGCAGATTTTATAAAGGAAAAATTTTCATTATACAATCTATTTTTTTGTTTATGGAGTTTAGTTTGTATGGTTTGAACTTTAAAGTTTATCATTAAAATTTAGAGTTTTATGATTATATATTTAGATTTTATTTTTTAAAGTTAAATATACATGTTTGCATGGGCAGAGCTACCCTTGGTTAACGGGTGTCACATAAAATAATATTAAAAAATAAAATTAAAATAATTTTAGATGAATTTTGACACCCTTAAAAAAAATTGACTTTTATTGTTTATTCTCGCCTACATGAAAAAAATTCATCCTTAAAAATTTTAAATTATGACACTTCAAATTAATTTTTTTTGGCTCTACCTCTACATGTTTGTGCACTTTTTTTACACTGTACACATGTATATAAAATTAATACTCATTTTAGAAAATAAACCACCTCTAACATAAGTAACAGGGAAAGAAATAGTTGACCTAAGACAAGCAAAATTACTAGACTAAATTATGTGCAAAGTGGTGGTCTATGTCACTAATTAAATTATAATAGAAGGACTAACCACGCAAAAAAAGCATCTAGTAGATGGACCTTGTGTACAATTTCACCGGTGTTGAGTACTGAAATGAGGATGGATTCAAATGGACAGTAATACGGGCAAATTGATTCTCACCACTGCCCAACAAAAAACTCAGTGTTGAGTCACTGAGTCAGCCCTGTTCATGTGGTCCTTAACTGTTGCGTTTGCCTGTCTGAATCTGGAGCAATGTAGATCCAGTTCTCAACTGGAACGGTTTGTGGAAGGATCTCTGTCAGTTAAGCTCGTGACTCTCTTTGTCTTATATTCTGGACTCTTTTCTAATTTTTGAAGTTAATAAAAACCTACTAATTTTTCTATTCAGTGATTTAACCACCAAATTTAATAATTTATTAAAATTTTCGAGTCTAATAATTAATTCTTTCGTATTCTGTTGTCTTATCTTTGTTATCTTATCTTTTAAGATTTCTTGAACAATATCCAAAGTTCTTCAACATAGAAAAAGAAAAATCATGAAAATCCTAAAGCCGCCGCACAATCCAGATTCAGGCCATCATCAACCGCCATCGAATATTGTTTAAATATCTTCCAAAAATTTATTTGCTTGTCGTCATCTTTCAAATATTTTCTTAAGAAAAAGGCTTAATAGACAAATAAATATTTAAATTATACATTTTTTAATTAAGTGCTCAAATTATTTTTAAGTTAAATAAATGTTTAACGTTTTATTCTGTAACTCATTTAAGATTTTTCGTTAATTCTTACTATTAAAAGACACGTGTCATCTCTTAAAAATTTTAAAATTATATTAAAAATAAATAAAATTAATGAAGCAAAATAAAAATAAAAATAAATCTTAAAATTTTCATATATTTCTAAAATAGTTCCCAAATCTCTAAATTTCAAATCTTACCACTTATGCCGGCGTAGGTCGCGTTGACAACGACGAAATAAAATATTTTTTTCTCGCGTTCGTCGTTCATCTTGTCGTCGTTCATCGCGAATCTTTCAAAGAAACTATTCAACAATTTTGACGTTTCACACGACTTCAGTCAATTTTCGACGACGGAGTAGTAGAAAAAATAATCGTGATGATTCGACGACTGATGTGGTGGGCAGCATGACAATCGACGGTGGAATAAGCCCAAATCGAAATTTAAGTTTTAGAGAGTTAGAGATATTGAAATTTGGAGAATGTTTTGTAAAATTTGAAAAACTTAGAAATTTTTTGAAAATTAAATTATTTTATTTATTTATAATATAATTTTAAAATTTTCGAGAGATGACATGTGTCCTTTAACGGTAAGAATTAACGAAAAACTTTAAATGGGTCACGAAATAAAACGTTAAGCACTTATTTAGCCCAAAAAATAATTTAAATACCTAATTTTTAAAAAAAAATATAATTTGAGCACTTATTTGACGGTTAAGCCTTAGAAAAAATGCTATGTTTCTTAAGAAAAATCCAAGAATGCATCATGCATGGATCTACAGAAAAGTTGTCGCGATATTAACCCAAATTTGGCCGATACTTCACTGCTCCAAAGGCCCTAATTAGGGACACATCAGCAAATTAGGAGGATTATGGAGGTTAAAATGGTCTTCAAAGTGCGAAAACATTGGACCAAACAACTCCATGTATCAATCAATCATACATGCACAGTCCACATCTCTTCCAGCACTTCTGACCCTACCTTCAATTTCTTAAAGTAATAATTCCGATGGCTTTTCCGACAGCTCTCACACGATGTAATGCCTTACCGACGTCATTAAGAAAAAAAAGGGTTTTGGTTTTCAGTAGTGATGTTGCTCCATGCAAATTCCGGCATCACCTTCTCAATCCGAGGATGAATTCCTAAGATGCTTCCATGAGAATTGCAAGCCACTCGACTTCATATCGAACGTTTCTTTCTCCCTCCATGATTGTGGGGAACACAGCACTACGAATACAACTGAAAGTGCAATATCAAAAATGAAGCTGATCAATAATAATATGTAAACAAATTGATACCCCAGATAAAACATAAGCAATGTGTTTTGAAATGCACCGTCAAACCAAATGGGAGCATTGTCTATAAAATGAGAGATAACTTAAGGCTGAAGTACCAATTAAGCCTATAGACTTCAGCAACAAGAAAACCATAAAAAAATGAGTTCATTATATTTATAAATGCCCTAGCAAAACCCTAGAAAACATCTGACTGACATCCGTCGAGGCTCATACATGCATGATACATATACATATATATATAACCTGAATTACTGCAAATTCCAGAAATATAGTTGATGGAACATTTAACCATGTTGAGGAAATGCATGTCCACAACTTCGAAACATAAATCAGATCAAATTCTCAAGATAAGTAATTCGCCTTTGTTCGTAACTGGAAATATAAGGCAATATAAGTGGCCTCTGAATTTCGATTTTCAGCCTTACCTCCTTGCTGGCATGGTTATACAATCAGAAGAGGAGGATGAACGTAATTAACACACCGCATTTATGTACATATAAGATAATATGAATTAGGGCAAAATGTTCTCAATACTAATGCAGTTGTTAAATTGTAAAGATCTAAAACGAATATAAAATTTTCGTAAGAAAAATATAAAGTTTATTTCCAAGATTTACTTCGCCATGGAACTCGTCCGAGGCGGCGAACTCTTCTCCAAAATCTCCAAAGGTCGACTCAAGGAAGAAACCGCCAGAGTTTATTTCCAACAACTGATTTCCGCCGTCGATTTCTGCCATAGCCGCGGCGTTTACCACCGTGATTTGAAGCCGGAGAATCTGCTCTTAGACGAACACGGCAACCTGAAAGTCACTGATTTTGGACTCAGTGCTTTCTCGGAACACTTGAAACAAGACGGATTATTATACACAACGTGTGGAACACCGGCGTATGTCGCCCCGGAAGTTATATCCAAGAAAGGTTACGACGGATCTAAAGCCGATATTTGGTCTTGTGGGGTGATTCTTTACGTTATTCTCGCCGGATTTTTACCATTTCAAGACGATAACTTGTTGGCAATGTATAAAAAAATTTACAGGGGAGATTTCAAGTGTCCACCATGGTTTTCCCCTGAAGCTCGTAGCTTAATCACTAAGCTTTTAAATCCCAATCCAAGTTCACGAATCACTATATCAAAGATCGTGGACTCCTCTTGGTTCAAAAAATCTGTCCCCAGAACTGTTAGATCCAAGGAAGAGCCTGAATTCGAAGCTTTCAACTGCGACAAATCGACGAAACCCGAGACTTTGAACGCCTTTCACATCATTTCTTTCTCTCAGGGATTCGATTTGTCGCCGTTGTTCGAAGACAGGAGAAGGGAAGAGAAAGAGGAGCTGAGATTCGCTACGACGAAGCCGGCGAGCAGTGTGATATCGAGACTCGAAGAGGTGGCCAAGTCGGTGAAATTCAACGTGAAGAAAAGCGAGTCGAGTGTGAGATTGCAGGGTCAAGAATGTGGCAGGAAAGGGAAATTAGGGATTGCTGCTGATATATTCGCCGTGACGCCGTCGTTTTTGGTGGTGGAAGTTAAAAAAGACAACGGCGATACACTCGAGTACAACCAGTTTTGCAGTAAAGAGCTCCGACCGGCGCTTAAGGACATCGTCTGGACGTCGCCGGCCGAGAACCCGACGCCCGCTTGATTTGCCCTCATCTTAGATCTTTGATAAATTTTCGTCATGTCTTCGTAGGTTTTGGTTGTTCGTGTTATGATTGACAAGGAATTATGTATGAATCATTTTCTGCTCATCTTAAATTACCTCTTTTGAGGTTTTACCATAATTTTTGAATTTTTTGAGATATTATTGTCATTCTAACACTATAGTTCTCTTTTTAATTGAACTTATTATTTTAATTAGTATTTTTATTTATTTATGTCTCATTTAAAAATTGAAACTTAAGTGTTTTGCTCCTTCATGCCTACTATAATTAGTTATTATTATTTTTTACTAGCGATTTTAATTATAACTCCAACTTTATTTATTGATCTGAGTAAAATACACTTATTTAAAAATTTTGAATAAACAATTCATAAAAATAAAGATTTGTATAACATTTACATATTTTTAAAATTAAAAATAAGTTTTTTAAAATTTTTAAAATTCTCAGTATTTTTAAAATTAAATAAAATATAAATTTTCTGAAAATATCAAGTAACAATATTGTATTATATAATAAGATATATAAAAATTTATTTTGCTTAAACATTTAAAAATTTAATTATTTTTTATAAAAAATTAAGAATTTATAATACTCTTAAATTTTAATAATATTATCAATTTAATTTTATTAATAATTTTAAATAATTAAGCCCTAAAATTCAACCTATTATCTTCCTTTGCGACTAGTTTTTTTTTCTTCTAATTCTTCTCTTTGAATTATGTGATATTATCATAAATCAATGGTTTTTCTTTTTTCCTAATATGACCACTGAATTTTTTTATAACTATAAAAGATATTATAATTGTAATACATCTAAAAAAACAATAAAATTAATTTACCCAAATTTTTTATAATTTAAAAATAAAAAATATTTTTTATAAAAATAAATATACCATCAAAATTTAAAAGCTTCAATAAAAATAAATCAATAATTTCTTATCACATCACTATCCGTATAAGCCTTTTGTATTGCCGTATCCAAATTTACAACTTTTTTCTAAAGCTAATCAAAGTGGGAAACACTTATCTTGATTTAATAATTCCACACTCTGCCGACTTTTCCCCCCACAATTAACTTTATTTATATGGCCTTGAAAAGTATTTGGTAGAATAAAACATAAAAACTTAACATCAACAATTTCATTTTATTTTGTTCTAATTTTGGGTCTGAACTATTATTGTTCCTACGGCTACAATTATTCCGCCGGATACTTGTCTTTTTGCCGCCTTAATTAAATATCGTTGTCTTTTTGCTAAGAATCTACAATCTAATACTCTGATAGACGAGTAGTTGTCATCTTGGAAAATAAACAAGTTAATTGCAACACGCCGTTAAATTATGATATTTATTTTAAATTAATCTATACATTAATTTTTAAATTTTTAAACATTTTAGTTTCAAACCTCAAACTATAATTTTCATTCTAAAGTCCTTAAACTCTTTAAAAGTTTTAATTTAATCCTCAAATTATCAGTATATGCTAATCATATATTTTTTAATAAAATCGTTGTAAAAACTGTTAATTGTTGTGAAACACCTTATGTGTATTATGTAATAATATGATGTGATATAAATGATAATTTGATGATGAAATTAGAATATTCAAAAAATTTAGAGACCAATTTAGAATGAAAGTCATAGTTTGGGGACCAATTCAGAGTAAAAGTCGTAGTTTGAAGATAAAATTAAAACATTTAAAAATTGAAGGATTAATTTAAAATAAGTGTCGTAGTTTAGAGACGCTTGGTGTGATTAACTCATAAGAAACAGTTATATAGTGACTCAAATTGGGTTTGATTATAAAAAGTTTCAAGGGTTTAATTGCAATTTATAAAAATCCTAAAAATGTAAAGAGAAATTATTGAGATATATATTAAAAAATATAAAAAAAATTAATAATTATTAAGATCTAAAAATTCAGATGTTGAATACAATTTTATTTTTCAAAATCTCGGGTCAACTCCCCCATGACCCTCACATATATAAATTTTCAAATATTTACACATTGATACTCTTTTTATAATCTAATAACTTTTCTACACCTTTCCATCTTATTTCTTTTATATAATTATCAAATTGTGAAGAATAAAAATTAAATATCATGTCATTGCAGATTTTATAAAGGAAAAATTTTCATTATACAATCTATCTTTTTTGTTTATGGAGTTTAGTTTGTATGGTTTGAACTTTAAAGTTTATCATTAAAATTTAGAGTTTTATGATTATATATTTAGATTTTATTTTTTAAAGTTAAATATACATGTTTGCATGGGCAGAGCTACCCTTGGTTAAGGGGTGTCACATAAAATAATATTAAAAAATAAAATTAAAATAATTTTAGATGAATTTTGACACCCCTTAAAAAAATTGACTTTTATTGTTTATTATCGCCTACATGAAAAAAATTCATTCTTAAAAATTTTAAATTATGATACTTCAAATTATTTTTTTTTGGCTTTACCGCTACATGTTTGTGCAATTTTTTACACTGTACACATGTATATAAAATTAATACTCATTTTAGAAAATAAACCACCTCTAACATAAGTAACAGGGAAAGAAATAGTTGACCTAAGACAAGCAAAATTACTAGACTAAATTATGTGCAAAGTGGTGGTCTATGTCACTAATTAAATTATAATATAAGGACTAACCACGCAAAAAAAGCATCTAGTTGATGGACCTTGTGTACAATTTCACCGGTGTTGAGTACTGAAATGTGGATGGATTCAAATGGACAGTAATACGGGCAAATTGATTCTCACCACTGCCCAACAAAAAACTCAGTGTTGAGTCACTGAGTCAGCCCTGTTCATGTGGTCCTTAACTGTTGCGTTTGCCTGTCTGAATCTGGAGCAATGTAGATCCAGTTCTCAACTGGAACGGTTTGTGGAAGGATCCAGCAACCGTGGATTCTGTCAGTTAAGCTCGTGACTCTCTTTGTCTTATATTCTGGATTCTTTTCTAATTTTGAAGTTAATAAAAACCTACTAATTTTTCAATTCAGTGATTTAACCACCAAATTTAATAATTTATTAAAATTTTTAAGTTTAATAATTAATTCTTTCGTATTCTGTTGTTTTATCTTTGTTATCTTATCTTTTAAGATTTCTTGAACAATATCCAAAGTTCTTCAACATAGAAAAAGAAAAATCATGAAAATCCTAAAGCCGCCGCACAATCCAGATTCAGGCCATCATCAACCGCCATTGAAAATTGTTTAAATATCTTCCAAAAATTTATTTGCTTGTCGTCATTTTTCAAATATTTTCTTAAGAAAAAGACTTAATAGACAAATAAATATTTAAATTATACATTTTTTAGTTAAGTGCTCAAACTATTTTTAAGTTAAATAAATGTTTATGTTTTATTCTGTAACTCATTTAAGATTCTTTATTAATTCTTACCATTAAAAGACACGTGTCATCTCTTAAAAATTTTAAAATTATATTATAAATAAATAAAATTAATGAAACAAAATAAAAATAAAAATAAATCTTAAAATTTTCATATATTTCTAAAATAGTTCCCAAATCTCTAAATTTCAAATCTTACCACTTATGCCGGCGTAGGTCGCGTTGCCAACGACGAAATAAAATATTCTTTTCTCGCGTTCGTCGTTCATCTTGTCGTCGTTCATCGCGAATCTTTCAAAGAAACTATTCAACAATTTTGACGTTTCACACGGCTTCAGTCAATTTTCGATGACGGAGTAGTAAAAAAAATAATCGTGATGGTTCGACGACTGATGTGGTGGGCAGCATGACAATCGACGGTTGAATAAGCCCAAATCGAAATGTAAGTTTTAGAGAGTTAGAGATATTAAAATTTGGAGAATGTTTTGTAAAATTTGAAAAACTTAGAATTTTTTTGAAAATTATTTTATTTATTTTTAATATAATTTTAAAATTTTCGAAAGATGACACGTGTCCTTTAACGGTGAGAATTAACGAAAAATCTTAAATGGGTCACGAAATAAAACGTTAAGCACTTATTTAGCCAAAAAAGTAATTTAGATACATAATTTAAAAATATATATATATAATTTGAGCACCTATTTGACGGTTAAGCCTAAGAAAAAATGCTC
This sequence comes from Hibiscus mutabilis, assembly GCA_019671005.1. NCBI lineage: Eukaryota > Viridiplantae > Streptophyta > Magnoliopsida > Malvales > Malvaceae > Hibiscus > Hibiscus mutabilis. The sequence goes on along the minus strand of JAGYYJ010002396.1, from coordinate 63,530 downwards.
TGTTTCTTAAGAAAAATCCAAGAATGCATCATGCATGGATCTACAGAAAAGTTGTCACGATATTAACCCAAATTTGGCCGATACTTCACTGCTCCAAAGGCCCTAATTAGGGACACATCAGCAAATTAGGAGGATTGTGGAGGTTAAAATGGTCTTCGAAATTGGATTCAGCGTGAAAACATTGGACCAAACAACTCCCATGAATCAATCATACATGCACACTTCACATCTCTTCCATCACTTCTGATCCAACCTTCAGTTTCTTCCGGTAACAATTCCAATCGCTTTTCCAACATCTCTCACACGATGTAATGCCTTAACGACATCGCATCGGGTTTTTGTTTCTACCCTATCATTATGAAAAATTCAGAAACGAGGGGAAAAGGGGTTTTGGTTCAGTGGTGCTGTTGCTCCATGCAAATGCCGACATCACCTTAACATTCCGAGGATGGATTACTGAGATGCTTCCATGAGAATTGCAAGCCACTCGACTTCATATCGAACGGTTCTTTCTCCCTCCATGATTGTGGGGAGCACAGCACCATGATTACAAATTCTGAAAGTGCAATATCAAAAATGAAGCTGATCAATAATAAAGTAGCCAAGTTGAAATTCATTCTTGTACAAGGACTGGAATTGATACCCCAAATAAGCTTAAGGTGTTTTGAAATGCACTGCCAAACCACAAATGGGAGCATTATCTATGAAATGAGAGATGACTTAAGACTGAAGCACCAATTAAGCCTACACACTTCAGCAACAAGAAAACCATAAAAAACGATTCCATTATATATAAATGCCCTAGCAAAACCCTCAAAGAAAACATCTGACATCCGACGAGGCTCATACATGCATGATACGTATACAAATATATAACCTGAATTACTGTTACTTTGAGAAATATAGTTGATGGAACAGTGTATCTGGCTACACTATAACTTTGATTTAACAAAGAAAATTTCATGGAACATTTAACCTTGTTGATCAAATGCATGTCCACAACTTCAACATAAATCAGATCAAATTCTCAAGATCAGTAATCCACCTTTTTGTTGGCATGGTTACATATATCAGAAGAGGAGGATGAACGTTTCTTAAAAACATGTCTTTATGTAGATGTGAAGAATACCTGTTAGGGTCAAAATGTGGAGCATCAAATGAACAGAAGGAGGCAAATATAAATATAAAGCTAAACAAGAAAACTGAATACGCATTACAAACTTACACCATGATCAATGGTGATGTAGGTTTACACTATTTGTTTTTTTTTAATGAAAGAATAGTTCAGCATCAAATAAAGTATTTTGCAAATATAAGTTTTATCCGTAATAACAACAACTGATTTTCAGCTTTACCTTGTAACATGTTCAAGAGAGTGTGATAAACGACAATCACCTACCACATTTTTGTATCATATAAAATAATTGAATTAGATGTAAATGTTTCAATACTAAAAGCAATTTAAATTGTAAAGATCTAAAACGAAAATCAAGTTTTCGCAGGAATAATTTGGATTCACCCAAATTTCTCAACTTATATACCATCAATTTCTACCATTATCCCCATTCTTAACCTTCCTCTAACATAAAGGATTCTAGATCCCACTTTTTACTTCTAGTATTCAACAACTGATTTTCAGACAAAATTATCAAAATAACCTATTTCATTCTAGATTTTTTGAATCTAGTGTAACATGTTCAAGAGAGTGTGATAAACGACAATCACTAATTGTTCGAACCGAACATATAAATTATTGACTAAGATGTAAATTCACTTTGAACTAAAATAAGTTTCAAAAGCTTAAAGAGAAATGTGAATGTAGTTTAAAAATAACAACTAATCTTTAAGATATTCGTGAATGAAAATAAAGCCTGAGGGATCTGCTCCAATTATAAGGGGGTATCTATACTCTAAAAGCCAAAGTCATTTTGAATCCTTTCTAGCTTTCACAACTTATAAACTTTTCCGAATACAGATAAAATTATATTGATAAATTCAGATAAAATGTACCAAAAGCAACTTTCATCTCATCCTACTTTTCACACATACGATATACTAGCACCAAAATAACTTTGGATCACTCATTTCAATCATATCTGATTATCAAAAGAATCTAAATCTTTTACTAGACAAATTTTCAATTACTTGAAAACATAAATTTCAAACCCAAAAATTATTATATAAATAGATGTAATTCATTCATGATCAAAACTGAAAACTCAAGATATGCTAACTAGTTAACAATTAATTGAAGAAATTTGAAACCAAAGAAATTTTATATTTAAATCTATAACTCATGAATAAAAGCTTAACTGTTACATTGAAGAACAAACTCTCTAATTGAAGAAAGATTAAATTTAAACATCATGTGTGTGTCTCAAAAAAAAAAAAAAAAAACAAGCTGTGGGAAAATAAAAGATGTTTACCTGGATGATATAACAAGTGTACAATTGAAACAGTTCTTTCCTTCACAATATCAAACAATGTAATGTTCATATGCAAAGAATTGCAAGACATATTTACTACAGATATATAAAAAAAAACACCGGATTTTATAGAGAAGCTCTTCCAGAAAAGGGCAAAAAGGTATAAAATTAGAGCAAAATCCACTGAACGAATGAAATACTAACTTGAATCTGGAATTCAACTGCTGCAATACAATTGATTCAATTATGAAAGAAAATAGTGCAGATTCTTATCTCAAAAACTCAAAACAACGCCAGATCCAAAACCCTTGCAACCCCAAATATAGTGGAAAAAAGCTTCAGCAGTTAATATAATAAAATCAAAAGAGAAACAATTATCAGAATATATAAAGAAAACCCAGAAATTATCATCTTTTATTTGTTTTCTTGGGCTCACATTCAAGGTCAAAACTCAAGCAAACACCAGCAGAAAAAAAACAAAACAAAGAAAACCCAAAACTCTGAGCCCGATTTAGGGTAAGAAACTAAGAAACAGTTGTGATAATACAGTCTTTACCTTGCATGGTCTCCATGAATATGAACAGGGTTTTTAAAAAAAAATTGAAAAAATCGAAGAAACCGACATGAATTTCCTTTCAGATAAGAACAGTAAGCAAGCAGGCGTACTATCTTCTAAGAAGCATTCCGTTCTCTCTTCTAAGAGAAAAGGACCATCAAAAGTCACGCTTTCTTTCAACGCTTCCATCAAAGAAATCTTGTTATTTTAATCATTTCCAGAATAAAAACAGAAAAAAAACGAAAAATGGAATACTAAAAGCCAGGAAAAAATAGTACAACGCCACAAAAATATGTAGATATCATCGGTCTCTAGTCTCTTCCTTTCTGAGCTTTTATCTCTTTGCCAACAGCCCAAAACATTAAAAAAATGGGGATTTGAAGGTCTTGCTGGTCAAACAAACGAAAGGGCTACAAAGAAACAAATTTCTTCAATGATCTATGATGACATGCAGAAGAAGAAAGAACCTGGGATATTTACCAACAATCAATTGATCTAATGGATGAGATACTAAATCTCTTAAACAAGTGATTTTAAATTTTAAAGTTGATAATCGAGAAAATTAAAATGAGAAGTCGTCTTATATTAGATATATACAAAATCAGATTAATCGATCAATAAATCTGAAAACACATATTAAAGAGATTAAGTAGCCGACAGAAGAGAAGTGAGCAACCACGGGAGAAGGTATGGCTTTACCATACAATTGCCTGCGATTGCTCACTCTCTTTTGTCAGTCTCTCTTTGTTTACTGCATGTCCGTCTGCTTTTTCTTCTTCTTCACAATACCTGCAAAAAAAACGAGAGAGAATATAGAGATCTGAAACCATATCTCATGTACCCATTTTCAGATGAGATAAAAAGGGGACGAAAGAGTTAGGGTTTTCTATATAATCCAATGAATCACTTCCACAAAGACCCAAAAACCTTAATTACATCATTGACTTTTCCATTCAAAACACGGAGTATTTCTTTATCTTTATAATATCTCTTCAGTCTCCTGTCTCCAGTCTCTTTAGATTTTCCTCAGACGATCTGAAACCAGTTTTGTATTTCATTGCCCTTTTTTTCAACATGAAAAAAAAGGAAAGAAAATACAGAGGAGAAATGTATATAATCCAATGAATCACTTACTAAAAAGACCCAAACACGTTGTCAAAACATCATCGGCCCTTTCCATTCAAACCCTTTTCTTTTATCTTTTCAATAAATTGTTCTTCTCCGATTGCTCAAATACTTTTCGGGTTGATACCAGTTGTGTCGGAATTTTGGTCGATTTATATCTTATTCGAAAATTTAACATTTTTACTTACACTCGACTCAATTTGATATTTTATAATATTTTATTTGATTTAAATTATGGAATAAAAATTTAAACTCAACCCGACATATTTATTTTTTTAATTTTTATTATTATTTGATAAAATAAGGAGTTAATTGAAAAATACAAATAGAGATAGAGTATTATAATAATTATTCTATTTTTATTAGATAAAACAGGGAGGTAGTTGAAAAAATATATAGAAAGATACAGGCATTGTAACAATTATACCTAAATATCTAATAGAATAAAATTAAACTATTATTTCAGATCATGTCGGGTATTTTTCACCTTAAACTCAAACCTGACTCGATCCGGCTTCATGCTCAAAAAATCAAACTCGAACCTGACTCAAACCTATATTTTTATTTTTGGAAACCTAATCTTATAAAATCAAGTCGGGTCAAAACTTGTAGGGCCTGGTTCAAATGGCCATCTCTAGTTGATATGCCAAAATTTTTAATATAATATAGTATACAAATTTCTATTTTTGATTCTATACATGAAATTCTATTATTAACATATTGACTGAATTTTGTGGCGGAGTCAAATGTGGTCACAACTACAATATATTATTCACAAAGTGACCTGTGATATTTTTTTTTAAAAAGTCTATATTAATTTAGGAATACTACCGAAAGTTGCCCTCAAATGTTTCACCATTTTTAAAATTTGAAAATTCATAAATATAATTTTAAATTATAAAAAAGTACTCTTTCTCTCGATCATTTCACTCTCAAAATTGGTATGTAAACAAATGTTGACTAAACTATTTCAAAATTGTAAGATAATGACCGAACTTTTAAAAATTATATAATAAGCATTAAAGTTTAATTTTTATTATAAAATAGTCACTGAGTCGTTAATTATTATTAACCGGGGATGTATCAGATACAAAAATTTATACAATGACATATTTAATCCTTAATATTTACACATCAAATCAATTCAGACATCAATAGTGGAGGTTAAATTAAGATTAAATTGATTGAATATATCAATATAAAGATTAAATATTCTATAATTCAAAATTTTGTAATTGTCACGTCACCCACTTTACGATAATTAGCGGTTCAGTGACCATTTTATAACAAAACAAAATTTTAATATTTATTATATAACTTTTGAAAGTTTAATGACCAATTCATATTTTTAGAGTTAGTTTAGCGACCATTTGTGTACTTTATTCTTAAAACGATGACAATTATCTAACTTTTAAAAATTTGTATTTTTTTTGAAAGTTTGCATTGTTTTCTTTTACTAGTTCTACCTAAAATCAAGCCATTGCTGCTTGGTTTTATTTTACTGGTTTTCTTTTTACCAATGTTCGAAAAGAAATTAAGTTTGCATTATATATATAGAAAAAACTTTAATACATAAGCTTGTATAAACTAATCAAGTTTGCATTATATATATAAAATATTTTGATACACAAATTTATTTACACAAGCTTTTTAATTATAGGATTTAACGGTTCAATATGTAGAATTTAAAGTTTAAAATTTATAATTTAAATTTCAGGAGATTAAAGTTTAAGATTTAAACTTAAAATTTTACAAATATATATATATAATTTACTTTACACAGACTTAAAAAGTATATGTACCTATGGCAGCACAAGTGGCTTGAGTTAGATCACTTGTTAAAGATTGGACCAAAACCAATCATCATGATCCATCAAAGGAATCTAAATGACGAGTTGGACTAATAAAAGAGTCGTTGATTTTTTCCAAAAACTAAAAGCACATCAATTGAAAAAAAAAAAAGAAGCTACTTGAGAAACACCAAGCAGTTCAGATCATTGCAACAGCTTAGAGAAATGATAATATTTTTTGTTGTTTACTATAAAAAATCATAAAATGACAAAAAAACTCCGCAGGCATCTACAGAAGTAAGCCATCCTCCAATAGCTTAATCCTTGTGCTGCTGAACAACTTCGACAGCCTCGTGTTGCTCACCATAATCCTGCAGGAAAGAGATGATACAACAGAACTATCATAAATTATGAATGGTTAAACTGTTAATAAATATTGCAGACTATAACGGATCAAAGGTGAATATATGGCAAACAGAACAAAAATGGATCGACTAAACAATATTGTGCAAATAAAACAGAATGTATTTTCATGTATTGTATACCTTGACAACAACACAAGAGCAGCCAACTACCTTCCTTGCCTTGCCCTCGGAATCTATCTTACACAACTGCATCCAGAGATGAAGCACAATTGGCAAAGTATTCTAATCAATTTGCGGCATAAGTTTGTAGTAATATTCGCCAATGACCAAGGTGGTCAAAGTGGTCTCATTGAGCAAGTAAAAGATATCCAATAGAATTAACTTATGTTCAAATAAAATGAGTAAGGAAATTTTACTTACACCAGCCCACTCGCCCAGAGTTTTTGAACTAGGCGCACGTAGCACTTTAACATTATGGTCAGCACAGAGTGCCTTGACCAGTTTAACATAATCTGGCTGGTCACAGTCCTCGGCCAAAACACAAAGATGTGCATTGTGCTTTTCAATCGCCTTGGCTGCTTCGTGTAAACCACGTGCAAGACCACCATGAGCTTGGGACTTCCTAATCACAAGGGGCAAGGCTGAGTTGATGTCCATTGGCTCACCAATGGCAGCTGCAACATCGGATGGAGCAGCAACTGCAACTTCCTCTCTGCAAATTCATCAGGCAAGATTACATCATAAATACATTAAATAATAAAACCAAAATCTAATAGTGATGAGATCTCTCAAAAGGGACACATAAAGACATCAGACGGGAGGCAATGATGGGTTTTTTGAAAACAGTGTTGCCAAAATCATACCCTAAATAGACATGACATAAAACTGGACAAAATGGAACTACTTTCTGCAACTACTTCATGAATGATGACATAAACTGCATGATCTAAAACAAAAGCATAATTAAAGAACACAAACAATTCAAACAACTGAACAAGTAGGTAAATCATCTAAAAATAAAACAAAGTTCAATCCTTTTACCATACAAAAGATACCATAGCAAATTATTCCACACTAAAGCAAATTAAACCCAACGTCTATAAAACGAAAATGCAATTTTAAAGACATAAATCTATTATTCAATTAACCTAGCCTTCAACATTTATATAGGAAGATGCCACTTACCCTGACATTTTGGGCTGAAATTGGAATCGAAGATTTAGCTTCCTGGTAAAGGGGGGAAAAAAGAAAGCCTACTTAGCAGGTCCTTTTAACGCTGAAAACTAAACAAAATGAATGTTCCGTTCTTCAGTGACATAAAATCAAATGAATAAAAACAAGTGAATAAATTGGCATGAAAAAATATTAAGATTCAAGAGAAGATTTTAAGATTTTAACCTTAAGAGTGAAGAAAAAGAAGAGCTGCGAGAGCTATTCTTCTTCAAGCTGGGTGGCGGAGGAATATCGAGGGTTTTAGTGAAGCCGAGAGATTTATAAAGTAACCCTATTTTTTAAAATCTATGATGGGCCGTGGGCTGGTCTTGTACTACACCTGAAGCCACAAAATCACCATGCAACACGTCCAAAATCGAGTCTGGGGGCATAGAAAACACTCTCGATCCACCCCACACACCCGAGTATTCATCCTTACCAGACTATCGGTCACCGAATTTGCCTCACGATAAATTGTGGGCAAAAGAGACTTCCCACTCCCGTGCAATAGGGAATATATAGCGGGAGCAAGCGGACCACCAAGACGCCCATTTGACCCACTCAAAAGAGCTTTCACAACTGCCATATTATGCAACTCCACCTTATCTCGTCTAACTCCCCTATCCCAAACATAACTCAACCCCTCAAGGACTCTCCATAACTCCGATCGAACACCGAACATATGCCGATAAATTTCGAGAAGCCCATAACCCACTCCCCCAATCGTTGCGCAACACCCCTCCACAAGATGCACATCCATTCGAACTACATTCGAACTATCAGTGTTCAGCTTATACCACCCTATATCTAGGGGTGAACAAAATTCGACTCGAAAAAATTCGAACTACATTCGAAAAAATTTGCCCAACTCAAAAAATCGAATTTTACATTTTTGCAATTTAGCCCCTAATTTCATTTTTCTTCAATTCCTCATTTATTTTAAGTCCATTTTGACCAATTTTGAACCACATATTCTTAAACCAACGTAGAATACTTATTTATCTTTAATTTATATTTCTAAAAATAAATTTCATATTTTTTTCAATTCAGCCCCTTAACTTTGTATGATTTCCTCGTTTCTTCAATCCCTCCTTCATTTTAAGTCATTTTTGACCAAATTTTAACCGCGCTCCTAACCACTGTAGAATACCTATTTAGCTTCAATTCATATTTTTTAAAATTAAATTTCTTACTTTTACAGTTTAACCCCTTAACTTTGAATGATTTCTCATTTCTTCAATTCCTCTTTCGTTTTAAGTCTATTTTGACCAAAATTAAACCACATAATTCACTAACACTATATAATATCTATATAACTTTAATTCATATTTTTAACAAATATATTATTTTTCAATTTAATCCTTTAACTTTACATTTTATTCAATTTGATCATTCAACTGATTTTTTATATTTTTTTCCTTCACATCAATGCATTGACTCATTTATGATCACATCATTATTTTATCTCCAAAAGTTCTTTATTAAAAATAATATTATAAATATATTTTAAAAGTTTAGATGATATTTTATTAAATAATATTATAAATCTTACTTATACATGTGAAAAATAATATGAAAAAATATATATGCGTATCTTATATGATTAAAGAAAGTCGTTAAAATTAGAATCAAACCGTACTATAACATGGTAAATAATTACAATTAAATTTGTATAGAAACTCGAAAACTCGACTCAAATCGAAATTTTTTAAATTAAATTTAAATTGTAAAATATGACGCGTATTAGTTTATGGATCATTTCAATAATTAAAGCTATAATTTCATTCTAATCTATCTCAAAAGTTATGGTCTTGAAAATGATGTTGACCTATAACAACACATACCATATGTGTTTGTATCATGAATAATGTTATCTATCACACGTTATATTCTTATTGACTAATATTACTCGTTTTTTCTTCTTTCATTTTAGTTCCATTAATTTTTAAGGTAATTATAGTGAATAGAGATACTAAAGTGGGTGAAAAAGTTTTAATGGAAAATAGGTATAATTAAAGAGAAAAAAAAAACACAAATTAAACCCTTTCTGTGGCAGAAGGCTTTGATAAGCTTACTGCACCCAATTTTACTAATTACTATTGAAATAAGAGATATACAGATGATGTATAGGGATGACAAATCAAAATAATACTTATGAAAGATATATTTTTTTTTATAACTACCGATATTCAACCCATTAAGTGAGTAACGGATTAGAAACTATAGAGGTCCGTGTCCATCTCAACCCAAACATATTAGTGTTACGAGTAACATAACATGTGAATAAAGCCTCATGCAGGAAGGAAGCCTCAAGTAAGTTGAAGCATAGTTTAATACATGGAAAAAGATATGGTTGCAAACCGACAGGATAAGTCCAACCATGGCACCATCAATTGATATTTGAAAACACAATTGTTCCATCAGAGGATTCATCTAACTTGATATACTAAACTAACAGATGTTATTTTTAGGAACACACCTCGAATTCGGAAACAACATAATTCAAAGATAACATTGTTCGAAAATCCATCACAACAACAAAGTAATAAAGCATATCAATTACAATTTACCATTGAAGTTACATATTTACCAAATTTCTAGGTTTAAACAAGTATAATTCAATTCTGTTTGAGTAAACAAGGAATAATATTCATTCATGACCAAAGAAAGAAAAATGCCAACAGATCACCTTTAACAAGGGGATGTAATCTACAAGTCGAAATTTCCTTCAAACAAGTAAACATTCCTTAGTAGCCTCTGCCGGCAGCCCGGCACCGCATCTGCAGCTCTAAACAGTAAAAATATTAGTACAACCACAACTTACCATTATCATGTTTCAGCCTTACTTCTTTTGAATCTTTGATTACCATCGTTTTTCTTCTTACCCACATCACACCGCCTTGCGATTAATCAAAATCTCATCTCATCAATTTCGACCAAGTGGGAGTGATCTACACATATAAGTTTCCTTAAAATCCGACTTCCTCGAAGAAGTAAATATGGAAGCATAAACTTCCTTGGTGGCGTTTGCCGGTGCCACGTCCATTGCTTTAAACTTCTTCACCCCACCATTACTCGATTTCTTTCCATTCTCGAGTTTTTCAGTCCCTTCCAATTTACCACAATCCTTCTTCCCATCCACAACATCAATTCCTCTCTTCTTCTTCTCCTTCGTGGTTTTCGCTTTCTCTTCCTCCATTCTCTCCCTCAAGGCTGCCACCTCCTCCTCACTCCCATTAATCACCATCTTATCAAACTCCACAAACTCCTTATGACAAACCAAACAAGCAGATGACTTAACCTCCTTTAAAGCCTTAGCACTAACAACATGCCCACAATTCTTCAACATGAAAAACTTATACTTCCCATTGAATTCAAGCCCCGTAATCGGGCACTGAAACGTGGCACCATCGGCGGCATCCGAATGCTTCCCGGGGATCATGGACAACTTGATATCAATCATATCTTTCAAACCTTTTATATGTCTAAACTCTTTGGGCAATTTCTTACCCAACAAAGCTTCAACAAGAGCTTCCTTATTGAAAATATGCCCTACTTTATCAATCACACAAGGTTCTCTTAAGGGTTCATAAGATAAGGCACAATTGAGCCACTTACCAAGCCTTTTCTCATTAGGGTCGATTTTATCCGGCTTCTTTTCTGCGTACATCTTAAGATAACAGTCGCGGGACTCGGCTCCAGTGGCGCCGCCATCGCCTCCGCCTCCAGATATGCGGGGGAGGAGAAAAAGGGTGGAAAGATGGGTAATTTGGGGATTCGGGAGAAGGGTGGAATCGGAGAGGGGTTTTCCATTGAGGGCGAAGAAGAAGGAGGAGACGGATTGCGGATTCGGAAGGAGAGAGGATTTGAGGTGGCGAAGGGTTAGGGATTGTGTGGATTCAAGGGTTACGGTTAGGGTTTGGTGAGTCGGGGATCGGACAAAATATTGAAGCTGCATTTTTTGGGATTTTTTAGGGAACAGGGATCATTCAAATAGGGAATTTGGTCAGGATCTTGGAATTTATCCGCTTATAGTTCTGATGGCGGTGGCGAATACCAACGTCGAAAACGGCGGTGGATCAGCGTTTCGTGATTTTCACCACCTGATTTTGATTTGTATACGAACTAGTAATTAATTAAAGAAATAAAAAAGTGCATACAAATAGATGTGTGTATTCAACAAGTCAAAGTAAAAAAATTTGAATTAGTCGATATTTAATTTATAACTTGAATTTTACTTAATTTTTTTTAGTTGTTTAATTTTTTTGTTTAAATTTAATTATAAATTGTTTATAATATTGTAATACTAATTGTAAATATTTTTTTAAAGTTAAACATATACTTTAATGTTCTTTCATACATGATATATGTATACCCACTAGTAGAGTTGATGAATTATACTCGAACTTAAAAGCTGATTTACTAATTATTAAAAAATTTAAATTATTTAAATTTTATTTTATAACTCAAACTTTACTTATTTGTTTTAATCCAACTTATAAAATTATGATTCAAACAAATCAAATAAAAAAATTAAAATTTTTAAATCGAATTTTGCTCGCCTATACACAAATAAAATCATGATACTTGAAAGAGCAATTAGACCAGATATAGCCCCATAGTGGAAAGCATGGCCCAGATTGTAGCCGACAAATTTAGAAGAGAAAAAGGACAAATTCCAATATCTGTACCTCTTTTTCTGCACATTCTCCTTGTAACAATCCAATTTAAGTCGTATTAACACAAAATTTAGCGGTAACGATGACATGTTACTTTACATCAACTGCACTTGTTGCAGTGATCTTTGAAACGGTATTGGCAACCACCGTGCCATAAACACACAACAATAATTAATCCAAGAAACGAAATTCAGACTTGCCGGTGTGATTGGCAAGTGAAATTCTCGATCGATCAACGAACCGGCTGAAGTTCACTGCTTCCCTTCCCGGTGTTGCACAACATGAAAACTCAAGATTAAAGCTTCGTTCCGCGTAAATTTTGAAATAAGTGTTGGATTGAGAACGAGTGTTTGGTAGAAGTTGGATTTTCAAACTTTTGCGTTTTGTAGCTTTTAATGTAAAATTTAAGTGTCAAACGGTCATTTTGCATGTCTAGTGTGACCGTTTGACGCTGTTTTCGCGTTTAGCTGTTTAACGATCGCTTGAGAAGTATTTTTGAACGAAACCTAATTTAAAGATGCTTATCAGGCATGCAATATCAGCCAAAAATGTATGAATCCTTTTCCAGTGGAACGACATAAAATGCTAGTTTATGATGTTGGAGACACTTTCTTCGGTTATAAATATGATATGGCATGTATAATGCTAGAGTAAAAGAAGAATGGTATGCATAATTGTTGCCCTTCGGGCTTTGAAAGCACCCTTTCCCGCTTTCAAGCAGTGATTATGATGATGGAATTGAAATATGCATGCGGAACCGGGAAAAAGAGTGCCAAAGCTTTTTAAAATTAAAAAAAAAAAAAAACGCTTGCATGACCAACCGGGCTCAAGAGGATGAGGGTTTTCTTTTGGTTTAGCATCGGTATTCGATTCGTTGGTCGATTAATCTGGACCAAGTTTTTTATTTTTTCAATATAGAACGCCCTCCTAATTTTTTTTTTTTTTTCATTCACAAAATTTTTTATTTTTAGACTTATTAAATTTAATTTATGACCTATATTTTTGAATATTTTTATGGAAAATCTAATATATTAAACCTGAAGTAAACCTAAATCAATAATACTCTCATTGCTTTTTAATTACATCAATTTTACTTTCAGAGCCAGTAAGTTGCATTAATTTTATCCGTGAAGTAATTTAATTACATTAATTTTGTCCATGAATTAAACTCAAATCACTAATATTAATGACTTCAAGGATAAAATTTATGCAATTAAATGACTTTAGGGGTAAAATTTATTATGTAATTAAAAAGTAGGGAACTCTAATATTATTAATTTTAATTTAACTTGAATTATAAACTTATCTTCAATCCTTTACTAAAACTGGTATATGATTTGGTAATAAACTCTCTTTTGCCTTTCCATTTTTGTTTTTTTAAAAGGAATTCCGATGGAAGACGACGATGAGTTCGGAGATCTTTACACGGACGTTCTCAGGCCATTCTCATCAACAACCACGACGAAGTCGTCGGCATCCGTTGCTCCACAGCCACACCAGCCTTCTCCTGCACCCACACATCCCCACCGTCCGATCGATCTCAACCTTCAATCTCAAGACGACGGCAATGCCCTCTTCGGAGCTCCACCTGCAATTCCCTCCGCCCAAACCCTACCCCGCTTCAAATCAATTCCTCCTCCAGCTGCCCCTGCTGCAGCAGCTCCGGATTCGATCCCTTCCATATGTTCAGCTCCCGAACCGATGGCTCTGGATTCTAAACAAGAACCGGGACATGAAAAAGAGATTGAATTTGATATTGAAGAGGGGGTTAGTAATGGAATTGAGGATATCGGCTCAAATGATCCGTTAATCCCTGGTTTAACCGAAACGGTTCGCCAGGAAGATAACGTTAACGGAATTCAAGGCATTCAAGCGGTAGCCGATGGAGAAAGGGATGATTGGGATAGTGACAGTGAAGATGATTTACAAATAGTATTAAACGACAACCACCACGGTCCGATGGCTATGGAGACAGAAGGAATGATGGGCGAAGTTGACGAAGACGAAGATGGGGACCCGCTTGTGATGCTGGCTGATGGAGATGCAAACCAAGGGACCGGGGAGAAAGAATGGGTAGAAGAAGCAGGGGAGGCAGCGGATGGGGAGAAGAAAGAAGGCGGAGAAGCAGGGAAGGTTGCCGGCGCTGGTGGAGGAATTGTCCTTGCACCGAAAATTGGGTACAGCAGTCATGAGTACCATCCGTTTCATTCCCAGTTTAAGGTCAGTGTGTTAATATGTTGATGCTGTTCTTGTTAAATCAAACAATTTGGAAGCACTTAGAAAAGAAAAGGGGTTTTTGTTTGTCATATGCTCCAATTGTTTGATGAATCATTAGGATTAATTTAGTATAGTTATTGGTTTGTAAAGTTTGTACAGATTGAAATGATAAATAATAGTAGTCCGAAGATTTGATTGTTGATTACATTGTGGCTTTTTCTGTTTTGGTATCATATTTGAATATTGGAGATTGTAACGTTCAATCAGAAACCATTATACATTATGCTTATCGATGAGATAGACCATCCGTCCGTCTGTTTGGTGAGCCTTTGGTTTTGCTCGTGGCAGGCTCAGAAGCACTTCTATCGATATTAATAGGAGAACGCTTCTGTTTCACTCCAAATCTCGCTTACTTCGAAGGGATTAAAACATTTTTCATGTATTGTCGGCCAATAATACTATGTTGTAAGTTGTAAGAAAGGGATCTTTAATTAATCTTCCTTCTGATCTTAAACTTGAACTAGACAGAAAAAGGAAAAAAGAAGAAGAAAGTTTGGTCATAAGTTCTAATATCTGAATGTTCTGGGGCACAATTGCAACCACAGTTAATGCATTTTCAGATTATCAGATATAATATGTGAAGATATTTCCGTTGATCTTTAACTGTTTCCTACACCAATAATTCTCTGTAGGAGCTGTTGAAGATGAAAATTTATTAACTTTTTCTTTATCTTAGTGTCAGTAATTTGTGCTCAAGAGCAACTCTAGATACCTCTGCAAAGAAAAAGTACAAACAGCCAATCAGTGAGAGAGATGAACCTTTAGCCAGTAACATTGTTCTCAGCAAATCGAACGCAAAATGTTTTCCATTTCTTGAAATGCAAGTTCAAGTCAACTGCTAAATTTTTCTGAAACTACACTTGTCTTCTTACTTGTTCGAAACCATTTTCAAACAGCAGTGGATTTGATTTAACCAAAACCTTGTCATTGGTTATAGAGTTTAAGTTATTTCCAGTTCCAGTTTGAGATTTGTTATTGTAATCTGCAACCTTGTTCATTATATTAATAAGCTGTTCATGTGCCACTTATTCCTTGTTTTGGCTTATTATATCGTTAGCTTTATGTTACAATCAGCGTGTCGTTTGATATCCTTGTTTCTTGATGTGTATACTATAAAGTGCATTTCTTATTTAGCTTAAGAAATTTTGATTTGGCAGTTCCTTTAACATAAAATGAACCTTAATCTTGAATGTGTTATCCAATGGAAAGTTTGATGCGTATATGTCAAGGTTCTGATTGATTGCATGTCTGTTGTAAACTTAACTTTTATAGAGAAGAAAAAAATTGCTTTGCTGGATGATCATCCCATTTCTTTTATTCTGGTTTTATGCCTGCTTTTTCACTTTGGTTTCTGATTAATTCTGTTGTCTATTTAATGCTACATTGCAGTATGTAAGACCTGGTGCAGCACCAATGCCTGGAGCCAATGCAGGTGGTTCTGGAGGAGCCCCAGGTCAGGTTTCTCCAATGATGGGTGCCATGGCTGGTCGTGGTAGAGGTGATTGGAGACCATCCGGAATGAAAGCTGGTCTTCCCATGCCAAAAGGTTTTCATCCTAATTTTGGAGCGCCTGGCTGGGCTAACAACATGGCGGGGAGAGGTTTTGGTGGCGGGCTGGATTTCACGCTTCCTTCTCACAAGTAATTGCTTAATTTTCTATATTTATGTTATTATTCAATGGTAGTTGATGGTGTTAATTTTGATCTTGTTATATAAATGATTTTATTTTGGCTTTTAGATGCTTATGATGTAGTTTGGCTTCTGTAATGCTTGTTTTGTTTCATTCTTCTAATATCATGTTCAAATTCTTTTAATTTCACTGTTTTTTTTTTGCCCGACGAATTTTTTACTGATCCTATGTGGTTTCAGGACTATATTTGATGTCGACATTGACAGTTTTGAGGAAAAGCCATGGAAATATCCTGGTGTTGATCTCTCTGACTTCTTCAACTTTGGTCTAAACGAGGAGAGCTGGAAAGATTATTGCAAACAACTGGTAATTACCATTTTCAATGATTACTTCTTTAGTTACTGCGGGAACTTAGGTCTAAGGTGTTGGATTGTAATATATTGTAGGAACAACGCCGCTTGGAGACAACCATGCAAAGCAAAATTCGAGTTTATGAAAGCGGGAGAACAGAGCAGGTAATTTGTTATTTTTTATATCTGGAAAAATGTTTCCTTTTAACAAAAAATATTTGGATTGGTGACTTGGCTTCTGCAGTTCTGCTATTGCTATTGAGGGCATTAATTTCTTGGTTTCTTTTAGGATTATGATCCAGAAATGCCTCCAGAATTGGCAGCAGCAGCTGGGCAACTGGTTCCAGCTGCTGCTTCTAATATTGTAAACTCAGATGGTGGACAAAATGACATGACAAAAGGAGCTGCTCGAATGCGAATGCCACTAGTAAGCTCCATTTGTTGTTTTATATTGCATGCATTATAATTATAAAAGCAATCTTGTTAGATGTTGTAGATACTTCAATCATACTTATATTTTTTTTTTACCATGATTAGGTGTCCAATGAAAAATAAGTGCCCAAAGTATGCCAACTAACAAAGTATTTTTTGTAAAAATAGGTGCCCAAAGTTTCAAAAGTAAAATTTATTAAATGTGTTGGTTAAATTTTTTTAACACCTATTAATGGCTAGACACCTAATAATTTAAAACTGTATTTTTACCAGACCTGTTGCATTTAAGCAATTTAATTTATATCCTGTTCAATAATTTTCAATTTTTGTTTACTGTACCAGCCAACTGGAAGACCGATACAAGTGGAGGGAGGTTCTGGGGAACGCCTCCCTTCCATTGATACTAGGCCACCTCGTATCCGTGATTCAGATGCAATCATTGAGGTTAGCTGTCAAACCTTGTGTCAATTGCACTTAGTCAAGTCTTATTTTGTGTCTATACGATGCTTATGCAAAATTGTTCAACTTTCAATTGTGTAAACAGATTGTCTGTCAGGATACTCTAGATGATGATTCCTCCACAGGCAATGGTGTTGAAAATCCGGGCAGAAAATGATCTGCCAATGGAGGATCTTAGAGAAGATCTTGAGTCTGAAGCTGAAGCTGAGACTGCACAAAAAGATAACAAATATTTTAATGATTTTCCAGATGCTAGTAAAAATCGAAAGGAGCAAGTTGGAAGGACTGTGAACTCTGTTCACAATAACGCGCGTGAAAACAATGGGGCTTTTCCTTTCCCTGTGGAAACATCACGTCCATATGGTCCTGGATCTAGGGGTCAGGGTCCTATGGATCCTAGTGAAAACTCTGGCAGCCCTCATGATGAGAGGTATGAAAATGAAACTTCAATTAATTTATTGTCATTTCTTTTGAATGAGGTTCTCAACATTATTTAACATCAATGTTGTTTCTTTCTTGTCATTTCTGATTTTATAGTTCTAAGTTGTCCAGATTGCTGCTTAAATCTTTCAGCTAAGAGAAACTCTAGATATGGTTGTCATAAACTGATAATTCATTATAGTCAAATTGATAATTTAGTTTCTTTGTTTAGAAGTATAACTAAACATACTTTCATTTTCCCTGAAAAGTGAAGGAACTTGGAGGATTTTGGGATTTGTTAAGAAACAATGATATGGTAATTATCTGGAGAGAAGGAAATAAATGCTACTCAAGATGGCCAGTCTGAAAATGGATGAAATTGATAGCATTTTCCTTATAATCAAAATGTCCTATTTTACATTTACTCCATAGGTTAACTAAATGAGATGGATTTACTTTATCAAAATTTTGGCTTTGAAGAGAAACGAATCCCTGTTGCTGTTCTGATCAACTCTTTTGTTTTTCTGATGAGCCTGTTATGTAGATGAAGTCTATGCCTTTATGATTTCCTTTAGCTTGACATTTAACATATGATTTAGATGGTAATACGACATCCACATGAATAAATGTTATTAACCTTTTCCTTAACACAGGGAATCGACAGGGAAGAGCTCATAAGAAATCCCCATGCATGACACCTATTCATGGTAAACGGGATAATGTCAATGATGCCGATGAGGAAGAATCTGTTGAAAGAATGGATGATAAATCTCCTCTTGTAGTTGGAGATCCCAGGAGTTGAGTGTGGAGTGTAAGGATGATGTTGATGAAGAACTTGAACCAGCTGATGGAAACCCTGGTACAGAAAAGGATGAGTTAATAAATGGCACCCATAAAGATGAGAGTTCACTTAAACCCATGAAAACTGAAAAAATAAGATCTGAAGTAGAGCAACGGAAGCTTCAAGAACTTGACAATGATGAGGATTCTAGGGCTGCACAAAGTAGTGAAAACAGCAAAGCAAGGTCTGGCAGCAGCAGAGATGATCAGAAGTGGCAAGATGGTGCCAAGGAGGTAGTTGTTCTAGGTGAACATTCTTCTCACGTTGGGATTGTCAAGAAGCATCTTGATGAACGTGATTGGATTGGGAGAAAAGATCGTGATGGGAGACATGATATTGAAAGAAATCGCATGGCAGGTAAACCAGGAGAGGATTCTTATCCTCTTAGAGACTTTGACACTAGCTTGTCACGTACTACGCATGTTAAAACAGAAGGTTGTATTACGCGAAGGGAGAGTGACAACCCTGATGGGACTTGGCAGTGGAGAGAAGATGATCTTTATGGCAGGAAAAATAGAACTGAGGACTTAAGGAAGAGAGATCGTGATAATGAAATGGATTCTAGGAACAGGGCTAAGGTCCGAGAAAGTGAGAGGAGTGACAAAGGTGATTATCCACCTAGAAAACAATTGGAAAATGGCAGTTACAAGGATGTCAGTGCAAGACATAGGGAAAGAGATGATAATTTGAAGAGTAGGTATGAAGCAGCTGATGATTACCACAGCAAAAGAAGGAAAGACGAGTATCTGAAGAGGGACCATGCAGACAAAGAGGACATCCTGCATGGATGTAGAGAATCCAGCAGCAGTCACAGGAAACGAGAAAGGGATGAAATCTTAGACCCGCGTAGGAGAGATGATCAACTAAGAATAAGAGATAATTTTGATGAACATCAGTCAGCTCGGCACAAGGATGAGGTTTGGTTGCACAGAGAGAGGGTTGAGAGACAGCGGGAGAGGGATGAATGGCATAGGCTAAAGCAATCCCATGATGGACTTTCTGATAAACGGAGAGAGAAGAAGGAAGAGGTACTGTGAGGAGTGGCCGTGGTTTGGAAGACAAAGCTTGGGTTGGTCATACCAGAGGAAATGATGAATATAAAGTTTCTGAAAAAGAATACCAACTCAAAGAGACAGTGCGCCACTGTGAACTGGTGAAGAGAAGGGACAGCAATGATGATGACAAAAGCCAAAGAGGGCGTGAAGATTTGTATGCTCGAGGACACCAATTTAGTAATGATGAGAGAAAATCCAGGCAGGAAAGGTCAAGCACTCGGAGTGACCATGCTGTCAATGCTTCAGATAGCCAAAAGGGGCATGAGAAGAAACATAAAGAAAACACTAGGAAGAATCGAGAATCTGTAGGTGGGAATCCAATCACTTTGTGTTCGTCCAGGAAAAGCCAAGAAGATTTAAGTGGTCACAACAATGAAACGGTTTGTTCTGTAGACTCAAGGACATAATGTTTCTTTAGTAGTAGGGAGAAAACCCCCACATCATTTTCAGGAAACGAGCCTATACATGTGAATACATATAAGGACAAATATTCTGTTGAAAGATGACGTAGTTTCTTCAAAATTAGAGATTCTGGTTTTAATTACTCTATCATTGTTGTTTTTGAAACATCTTTTAATCAATATCTGTTAAGAATTTGGTGTACTGTGTGTCGGTACCAGCACACTTCTCACGTCCCAGTTATTTCTTTTAGATTGATTGTAATTTATATTCCTCAGTAAATCTTCTTCAACTCTATAGACAAAATTACTCTTATTTCTACTTTCATATTAATGTGTAAAGGTTGTACTTCTGAAAGAAAATGGTTAGTTCATCTATTAACATTGTTACCATTGGTATTATTATTACTCCCTGCCTTTCTTAGGGCTTGAAAAGTGATGAGAAGAACCCAATACATCATAGCTCTTCCAGAAAACATAGAGGAGATGCTTATTCAGATGACGAACAGCAAGAGTAGAAACGAGGGCGCTCCAAGTTGGAACGTTGGACAAGCCAAACTGAGAGGGATTACAGTATCAACAGCAAATCATCAGCTTCCTTGAAGTTCAAGGAGATTGAGAAGATTAATAATGTGGTATCTTCTGAATCTAACAAAATTGCAGATGAACCTGGTAAATCGGTGGAGACTGCTGAGAACCACTATTCTCCTATGTCTGACAATAAAAATGTTAGTGAGCCGGAGATCAAGGATGCTGAAACTGTCGAGAAACTGAAGAAGCGAAGTGAGAGGTTCAAACTTACAATGCCCAAGGAAAAAGATGCCACGGAAATAAAGATGGAGAGCCAGACACAGCCTTCTGTCAAGAATGAAACCGTAGATTCAGAGATTAAACATGAGAGGCCTGCTCGAAAACGAAGGTGGGTCAGCAACTGATAGTGGAATAAGCAACCTACATTTTTGCTATGCTGGCTCTGATTTTTAACTATTGGGACCCCAAAGGCCCTGTGCCGTATATTAGTGGCCTGACCACTATATGGTTCCCAGGATGAGGATTTAACACAGTTACGGTCATACCTGTATGCTATTGTAACAATGCTGCTGCCATGTACTTTTTTTTATCTTTCCAAAACTATGTTTATACACCAGATAATGTAACATTAAACTAGTAAAAAATGGTGGCACATATTCCATTTCGAGTCAAATTGAGATTTTTGCTGATCGTCCGGATTATTTAATCTGGGTGTGATGCGGGTTACACCGGAGGCAATATTCAGGATCTTTCTGACCTGTGTAAAGTTGGCAGCATCATGGATGAGGAAGAAAAGACTGACAGCTTATAACTTTTAATTCTGACAGCTTTGAAGTTTCGAAAAGCCTGGTGCTAACCATTGAGGAGAAAGAAGAGACTTTGCATTTGCAATGGCTGGAGAAGATACATAAAAGTTTTGGCATGGATGAAAGGCTTTTATTTCTAGGGTAAACTACATTGATAACCACTTAATTATGGGATTAGTGTCAATTTGACCGCTATACTTTTAATTTTGGCAATTTTACCACGTAACTATTTAAGTGGTGCTCAATTTGGTCATCATCGATCATTTCATAAGTGTTTTCTTTAATTGATAAAAGTGTTTATTTTTGTTCACCAATTTCTAAAAAGTAATACTTTGGTCATTTTCGTTATTATTTATTATGTTTTAGTCATTTACGTTATCGTTTATAACATTTTGATCATTGAAACGTTAAATGTAGTTAGTTTGATGATGTGACACATTAATTTTTAATTTGACCCTAAACTTTTAATAAATACTAATTTTATCTCTAAATTTTAGATAAAATATTAAGGGTAAAGTACACACACGGTCACTAAACTATCCTAAAAATATAAAATGGTCACCAAACTTTCAAAAGTTACATTATGGGCATTAAGCTTTAGTTTTTATTACAAAATGGTTATTGAATCGTTAACTGTTATGGACATGACAGTTAAGAAAATTTGTATAACAACACATTTAAGCCCCGTTTAACATTGCTTATTAAAAGTGCTTTTGGGGCCAAAAGCACTTTTGAATGCAGAAGCAATGCTAAACAACTAGCTTTTTGAGAAAAAACTGCGTTTGAAAAGTGCTTTTCAACCCAAACGCGAAAACTAAAATTTCTAGCTTTTGCAGTTGAAAAAGTGCTTTTGAGAGTCAAATTACTATTTTAACCTTCATTTACTATTGTGTTTATTTAAAATTTATAAATTTATAATTTTTTACGAATACATATTTATATAATTAATATATTATTTTTAATTTAAATATTATATATTTATTCATGTCAAATTTTTTAAATAAAATATTTTAAATTTATTATATTTTCATAAAATACATATAATTGTTAGAAAAATATGTATTTATAATAAAAATATTTTTTATATTTTATGATAATTTAAGTTGATATATTTATTATAACATTAAAGAATTTGGATATATATATATATAGCTTACAATGTTATGTCCAAAATAGTCATTTATTTTCTTAAATTCACTTTTTGACAGCAATACTAAACACTTAAATCTCAAACTCAAAAATTCAGAAACACTTCTGAAAAGTACTTTTCCACCGCACTTTTCAAAAACAATGCTTTAATCCCCAATATTTAAACATTCAATTAATTTAAAGATCAAGAATGAGGGTTAAATTAGGACTAAATTGATTGAATGTGTAAATATAGATGAATAAATGTACTATTATTCAAATTTTCGTAACGGTCACGCCATTCAATGAACGACAGTTAACAACTCAATGACAATTTTGTAACAAAAACTGGAATTTAATGCTTATTATGTAACTTTTAAAGTTTTGTGACCATTTTATATTTTTTGAGATAATTTAATGATCATTTGTGTACTTTACCTAAATATTTAATTTAAGCCTTAAACTTAATATAAAATATCAATTTTAATGACTCTGACCAAAATCACCCACCACCGGCTGTTGTTCACCACCATCGCCAGTGACCGGCCGTCGCTGTTAATTTTTTAAAGGTGTTTTTTAGTAAAAAAACCAAAAACTTGCTTCGAAGGCTATAATAGCCGTAGTTAATTTGTTTTTTTTTTTACTTAATTCAGCGTATATCAGGGGTGAAATTACCCAAATATTGTTTTGAATTTTTTCCTAACAATATGGTCCTCATCACCTTATTTTCAAGAATATGGTGATTTACTGTTCAAAATCAGAAGTCGGATTGAGCTCTACCCGACTTCACTGTTCATCCACTTTTTTGGGTGTTTTTTTGAGTTAAAATATTGAAGACGGTGGGAGATGAGTCCGATTTCAGTGTAAAATACTATTCAAAGTCAGAGGGAGAGCAATCCGACTTTATTTATTTATTTATTAATTTTTTGACAAAACACTGTTTAAAGTCGGAGGGAGAACAATTCGTCTTCTGACTTGAACAGTAAACAACCATAGTTCTGAAAATAATCTGCTCTAGATTATATTTAAAAAAAATCAATTACAATATTGTGGTCTTTTTATTGTATATCAGGGTTCTTATTTCTCTTTTTGTTCTAATCTTTATTGTTTTTTTTTTCTCTTTGGAATTGAAAGTTTAAAGCTTGAAATGGACGGGGAGGCGTTGGCAGAGCAGGAGACTGCTCTTTGTAATGGGCAAATTAGGGTTTGGGGTGCTGATGCTCAAAGAAGTTAATTTTATTTTGTTAATTTTAATTAATTTTATTTATTTAAATTAAAATTAGGATTAAATTGATGTAATAAGGAACTAACAAGAACCAAATGTGTAATTATATAAATTTAAACCTAACGGCCACATCATCGTTCTGTTAGATTTTAACGGTAAAATAGGTCTATTTAAATAGTTAGTGGTTGAATTTTAAATTTTTTTAATTGGGTGGTCAAAACAGGTTGCGACCAATAGTTGAGTGGTTACTGTAATATTTTTCCCTTTCTTTTATTAACTTTTTTCCCCTTCATGTTTTAGACCGAGTAAATCTCATATCCCAGTCTATGGAATTACAGATACTGTTGCTAAGGTATAACTTTTATGGCTTTGGGGTCATGTTTTATTAACTTTTTTTTCCCATTCATGTTTTAGACTAAGCAAATTAGTGTTTGGGGTGCAGATGCTCAAAGAAGTTAATTTCATTTTGTTCTTATCATTACACGTATTACCAAATAATTTAATAATTAATTTATTTTATTAAATCAAAATTAAGATCAAATTGATAAATTATGTAAATAACAAAGACTAAATGTGTATTTATACCAGTTTATTTAACAACTCGTCAGTCATTCCGTTATATTTTAATGGTTGGTGGCTTAATTGAAACCACTTAGATAATTATGTGGTAAAATTATTAAAATTAAATGTATAGTAGTCAAATTGACACGAATCATATAATTAAATGATCGTCTGTGTAGTTTACGCTTATTTGTATAATCTAACCTTTATGAAGAGCCTAACAGCTTATAATTTTTATGTATATTCAATGATTTACATCTGTGTATATTAGACCAAATTTAATTTTAAAAAGTTTATATTATTTAGGCTTAATATCAAAATAAATGTTTAAATTATATTTTGTAAATATATGCTTATTTTTTATTAAAATATATGTCTAACATTTTATTTTTAGTTCATTTTAAAGTTCTTTTTAGACATTTACTTTGACTAAAAATTCTTAAAATATCTATTTCAAAAAGAAACACTTATCTTAAAAAATATATATAGTTTGGATATTTACTTTGGTACCGAAGTGTTGTTTAAAAAAATTCTAAAAATTTTAGAACATTTCATGTATTGAGTCAATTAGTCTAGGCCTATAAATGTTAATTTGTTAGTATTGGGCCAGATTATGTTAATTTTAGAACATTTCGGATGGTTTTCTAACCCTAATTCTTCTCAAACGATCACCGTCGTTCTTCCTCCCATCAGCGACGGCACAACGGACACCAAATAATCAGCAGAGAAAATGTCTTCATCTGAAGAAGAGGAAGAACTTCTAAACCCTAAAATACTAGAACAATGGAAAAGGTTAAAGGGAATTAGAATTCCAACGGACCCTGAAGTGCAAGGCTCAGACATTTGGGAAGATGACGATCTGAAGACTATCGGAAGGCTAAGATTCACCTGATGGGACGAACTGAACAGAACAACAAGAGCTGATATTCTCCGCCTGGTTAGTGCTACTTTTTGCACAGGAGTAAGTTCTAGAGGGATTGCAGCCGTTTTCCAATGCGCATGGGGTCTTAGATCCGCCATTAATCCATCCGCCTTGTGTTTTAAACAAGATGTTATATAAATCCCGGTAAGCACACTACATATGACAAGTTGGATAATACCACTCTATACTTTGCCGCTACTAGCTCGAATATCGAAAGACCGAGAGGGATGAGTGGTTTGAAGCTTATATGAGTTATATCTGTGCATCGGCTCTAAGGTTAGTTGGCAAATCCGATGAGAATTACCTTAATGCATGGAGACATATTACTAGAAGCTTTAACAGTTATTATCGGAAAGATTTCTTCATGTTCTTCAAACCGGATGCTAATTGTGTCAAAGCGATTCGAAATATGATTCGCGCGAATAGTGTTTTGAAATGTAGTGTTGCACCATTCTTAGTTGGGATGAAAGATTTGAAGGAAATTGATCAAGGCATGTGTAAAATGCTCTTTGAACAGCATTTAGCTTTTACTGGAATGCATGCATATCCCCTGTTTATGAATTGTGCTGAGAAATTGGGTTTAACTACTTCTGAAGTAGTGGACATGTTACGCTTTCCGGTAACAGCGGAAGCATTGGAAACTATTCGATACATTCGGGCTCACTATGAGTTTCCTGAAACACCAGAAGAGAAAGCTGTGGCGTCGAAAGGAAGTCTATGGAAATATGCTAGGATTTTTTATGCCAATAGGTTTGTTGGAGTCCAAACGAAAAAGTGTCCCTACTTGGTAGCTATCTTAGCAAGAGTTGCGAAAAAGATAGGAGTTGGCGGTCCTGGAGATGTAACTCAGATCAGTCACATTGCTCATATGAAAGGTGATGAAGATGTGAGATTTGAGTTGATTGCATCAAGACTCTGTCAATTTGCAATCGGAACTGGTGCGTTGAACATGGATAGAACATTCGACCTTCAGATTAACATTCCTACATTATCTAATACTTGAAAGCGCCAAGCTTGGTGCCCATGACAACACTGGGCTTGTAGCTCCAGTGTCTCCATGTTTTTTCTTGCCTAATTTGTTTGGTTTCTTTTACTTCTGGGGATTTCTCATGTAACAATCTGTCACTTTTTTTTTGACTTTTTGTGCTTTTTCAGGTAGACAAGAATGATGCATGCAAGTAGCCCTGTTGTGTGTGCCGGGAAATGCTGCAGATAGTCCGTCTATGGTGGAAGTTTTTACGATACTCAAGAACGAAAGCAGTGTTGCAATCTCTATTCTCTACACCTAAGCAACCCGCATTTTCAGTTACAAGATATGTAAATAAGGACACATTTAGCACTGTTAATGGCGTATGTGTGTTAAACTAGCTAGATTTTAGACTCTTATGAAAAATTTAGACTCTATGAAAAATTTAGACTCTGATTTTGATGTTTGAATCTATGCTCATAAGATTTTATCGTTGAACAAGTTATCATTTGTCCATGGCTTGTGAAGCAAGAAATGTGCCTGGTTTAGGGTTTTGAAACCCAACTAATAGTTTTGAAGATTAAGGTATCTTGTATGCTCATTATATGTATGCGAGTAGCACTGCTATGTGTGCAGGAAAATCCTGCTGACTGACCGTAGATGGTGGAAGTTTTATGATTCTCAGGAACGAAAACAGTGCTGCAGTCTCCATCAAAACCGATTCAATCGGTTCCGGGGCCGGGTACTATTATTCCCGTATGATACTAAAAAAATACAATAGAAGATTGACATATGTAATTTAGACTCTAAATTCTTAATTATTTTGAACTTTAATTCCTTAATCTTGATTTCTGATTATGTCTTTGAATAGACGAGTTTAGTGTTGTATGCTACAATTTCACAGTATAACAATACGACGCCGTTTTCTGTTCAACTCCATCGGCAGCAGGCACTCCGATCCCGTGGGTTTCGTGTCATTCAGTTCCCATTATTTTCCACAACAGTGGAGTTGGAATTGAGAGGTTTTAGTCAACCCTTTAAGTTGGGTAGCCTTGAAAATTGCAGCCATTGACTGTACATTCTAGTTTCATCCATGGGGAAGTGCTATACGCAATCTTTGTCCAATGTGGCGCCTCCACATAATGAAATGATAGCATATGAGAATTTCCTCTTTTGGCTTATGGTAAGGCAATTTGAATATGGTGGATAAAATTAAACCTCCCTTGGGCAGGTTAGAGTACGGCTAAATTAAAGTTGAATCTAATTTAAAATATTATTTAATTTGTGAAAATTTCGATTCTAATCGAAAATGTTGTATGAGGTAGAATTCAACTTAAAATGTTACTTGATTCGTAAAAATTTATGTTATAATCTAAAATATTATAGACAACGTAATAATTTTGAAACAATTGGTAAGAATTTCGATCACAAATTTGAATGTTGAGATCAAAATGTTTCTATCAAGATGAAAGATTAGATTATTTAAATAATATTACAAGTTCGAATAAAGAATAAAAAGACTCGTCAGGCTTTCCATTTTCCGTATGAAAGCTCTCTTTTAAGACTTCAATTTCAACTTCGGCTAAAGTCGGGGATATTTTCGACTCTCGCTGCAGTATTCAAAGACTTCTAATTTTCTCCAAAATCGTCAAACAACGTCGAAAACAACTTTAGCGTTCTTACGTAATCTAGACCTGGAGATTTCGCCTTACATAGTATACAACCTCCACGTATCTACTACTTTCAAAGCAAGAGATTGCTTTTCAATGGCTTCTGACAAACCCTTCTTCTTCCTCCTCCTCTTGATGTTTCTCTCGTTTAAACTGCAAAGCTCAAGCTCACAAACATGGATCAAAGCTGCTTACTGGGATTCTAGCGGTTCCCTTCCTGTTTCCGACATAAAATCTGACCTTTTCACTCATCTTTTCTGCGCTTTTGCTTTCGTAAACTCAACCTCATATCATCTTTTTATCAACTCTTCAAATGAACAATCTTTCTCTAGCTTCACCGATTCTGTAAAACTAAAGAATCCACCGGTTACTACACTCTTATCGATTTGGGTCGGAAGAACTGAGTCGACAACCTTTTCTTTGATGATTAATGAAACTTCCCATAGAAAATCTTTCATTGAATCTTCAATCAAAATAGCCAGGCTTTATGGTTTTCATGGTTTAGACCTTTGTGGGGTTGAGCTTAGAAATAGCTCCAATATGACTAGCTTTGGTATTTTTTTGGATGAGTGGCGAGTTGAGGTAGATTCTGAGTCGAGAAACTCGGGTAAGACTCGGTTGCTGTTAACTATGTCGACTCATCGGTTGCCAAATGTTAACTCAGTGAGTTATCCTATTGAGCATACAAAGCGAAACCTGGATTGGGTGAATATTATAGCATATGACTACTATGTGCCAACAGTGGACAGGTTTACTGGTTTTCATGCAGCTTTATATGACCCATCAGGCAGGGCCAACACTGATGCTGGTATTAAGGAATGGTTAAAGACAGGATTTCCTGCTGAAAAGCTAGTTTTAGGTTTGCCTTACCATGGCTTTGGATGGGTACTTGTTAACTCCGGTGGCAATGGCATCGGTTCGGCAGCTTCGGGGCCGGCTATCACGATTGATGGTTCAATGGGGTACAAGTTAATCAAATCATTCATTCGAAACTATGGTTATGGCGTGGAACCGGTGTATAACTCTACTTATGTGGTGAATTTCTGCAAAATCGGATCGAATTGGATTAATTTCGATGATGTGGAAGCTATTAAAGCTAAGGTTTCTTATGCCAGGATAAAGGGTCTACTTGGTTACAATGCCTTTCAACTCTCCAATGACGATAATTGGGTGCTTTCACAAGCTGGTAAGATAGTTTTCTCCCTTTAGTTTTTATGGAATCTCTGTTCTCTATGTTAGAACATATCGATTTTCGTAGAAAATAAGGGTGTCTTGGCATTATCATGTCTGTTTCCATGCTAAAAGATTAAAGAACAGAGCTTAGTTTGCTAATGTTTTGAAATCCTTGCAAAACATTGTACTGTAATGGAATGAATAATGTTTAAATGTTCCACAGCTTATGGTATAGGCACTAGTCAGCAGAAGAAACCCCGATTTTCGGTGATTGTTTCGGTCACAGTTGCTACGGTTTTTCTACTGATGATGGTGATCATCTGTTTCCTGCAAAAGAAAATATGCAAATCACAAGGTAACTTTTTGGACATGTGAGAATTTGCAATGTTTGGAGACGATAATCATACATTAATTCAACAAGGTTTCGACTGCAGGGCTTTCGGGTGTTGCGAAAATGTCAGTTTCTTGGATAAAAACCAAAATATCAGCTGAAAAAAAGCATGGAAGTGATGATCCTAATCTCCAATTTTTCAGTTTCTCTAGCATTAAAGCTTCCACAAATAACTTTTCATATGAGAATAAGCTTGGAGAGGGTGGATATGGACCTGTTTACAAGGTAATGTACTATTACTCAATTAGCTATAGCTGAGGAAATTGCAGCAATCTTCGATAATGCATTCGAAATCGGAGAACCTTATGTTGGCTGCTTACCTGCAGGAGACCGAAATTCCTAGGACATTCGAACAATGAAATTAATCTTTGACTATACATTTGTTTGGTTAGTAAAATTATTAACTCCAATGTGGATTGTGGACTATTACAGGGAAAGTTACCAAAGGGGCAGGAAATAGCAGTGAAGAGGCTCTCAAAAAGCTCGAATCAAGGGTTCGAGGAGTTCAAAAATGAGGTCACTCTTACAGCTCGTCTGCAACATGTGAATCTAGTTCGAGTTCTGGGAATTTGTACTGAGAAGGAAGAAAAAATGCTGGTTTATGAGTTCATGCCGAACAAAAGCTTGGATTTCTACCTCTACGGTATTGTTAAAGTACATTTTTATTCCATGTTGGTGATTTCATTACACATGTATTGTTTATACATTTGATCGATGCAGATCCAGTTAAAATGCATTTGTTAGATTGGAGAAGAAGAGTTTCGATAATCGATGGCATTACTCAAGGGCTTCTATATCTCCAAGAATACTCGAATTACACGATAATTCATCGTGATATAAAGGCCAGCAACATTCTGTTAGATCATGAAATGAACCCGAAAATATCGGACTTCGGTATGGCCAAGTTTTTCAAGAAGGATGAACTTGAAGCAAACACTGGCAGAATTGTTGGGACATAGTAATTGAACCAAGTGGTCTCAAATAGAACATATCAGATCCATATTATTGTTATTAATCCATTGATTCAATGCAGTGGCTACATTCCACCGGAATACGTTAAGAGAGGAATATACTCGACCAAGTACGACGTTTACAGTTTTGGAGTTTTACTTCTGCAAATTATAAGTGGCAAGAGGAATTCTAGTATGTATGGATGCCATGAAAACTTGAATCTTCTTGAATATGTAAGTAACTCTTGAGACACTCATTTTTTCCTTTATGTGGTACAAATATTCGGAAAATGTACAATGTTGGAATGATGTCCAGGCTTATGAATTGTGGAAACAAGGGCGAGGAGCAGAGTTTTTCGATGCTTCACTCGATGATTCGTCTTCGTCGTGTAAGGTCATTCGATGTCTGCAAGTGGCGCTGCTGTGTGTGCAGGAAAATGCTGCGGATAGACCGTCGATGGTGGAAGTTTTTTCAATTCTCAAGAACGAAAGTAGTGTTGCAATCTCTGCACCTAAGAAGCCTGCATATTCGGTTACAAGAGATGAAAATAGGGAAAGTACAGACATTGAGGGGAAGAAAGTTTTTTCTGTGAATGATGCATCGATAACCCAAGTGGTCCCTCGATGACTTATGGTTTAGCATTTACGGCACATTTATGTAATATATACATATATATTTTAAGTGTTGCTTTTTGTCTAAACCCATTAAGCGGCCCTAGTCGGAAAACGGATGTTGTTTATTTTAAAAGACTCGAATTTAATCTCTTTATTAACATAATTTAAATTTAATCAACTTCACACCTACAGTTAGCGGAAAGTGTTTATGTGGCTCAAAAGCAATATTTTAGACTTAAAAGTAGAAAATTTGCTTCAAATCGTAATTCTAAAAACTCAACTTGAAGTAAATTGAGACTCGAATAACTCGAGATTTTTAGTAACTTCTAAGGGATCGATTTTTAGGTACAAGTCAAGTCTCTTTACTCTACCTGATAAATGTATATCACATATGAAGAAACTATGAAGATATATATATATATATATATATATATATATATATATATATATACATATACATATATGGTTGTAGAAATTCGTTTAAATTAGAACCAATAATTTAAACAGAAACTTAAACAACTCGACTCGACTTGAATTTGATAAACTCAATTTGACTCGAAAAATTTCAAATAAAATCTGAGTTATATAATATAACTCTTCAACTTGACTAACTTAATTTTATTTTACTAAATTTGACTCGATCGAATACTCACCCGTTATAGCTTGTATTGTTATATTGTTTTCGATTTTAGGGTAATTTCATAAACATGGAACTTTCGGATCAAGAAATCCTATCGGAGAAGGCCCAAACAATAAATCGAAGAAATCCAGTTAAATTTGGGCCAAAACTTAACAGTCCATGAAAGGCTGAACAAGGTAAACCCTAAAATACCAATTGCAGCACAAATTTATTTACGTGAACCACTTCCATTCTCCTTGGCGCCGCATTCCCTCCAAATTCCGAACCGGAAAACATGGTAATTTCCTCTTCCCTTTCGCCATCTTCCTTCAATCAATTCATTCGTTTCAAGCTTGAGTTGCTCTATTTTTTTTTCATTTTCTTTGTACGAAAATAGTTTGGATTTGTTTGTTTTGACATGGCAGCCTTCGCACAAGACTTTCACGATCAAGAAGAAGTTGGCCAAGAAGATGAGGCAGAATAGGCCCATCCCTTACTGGATCCGTATGCGCACTGATAATACCATCAGGTCAATATATTTTCTTCATTTTTCGCTTAAATCTGTTTACAAGTTTTTGTTTTGGTTTCATTTTTAAGCTATTTTCAGATCTTTAATTGATGGGTTCTTTTGAATATTTTTTTTTTGTTTCTGGATTGCAGGTACAATGCTAAGCGTAGGCATTGGCGCCGCACCAAGCTAGGGTTCTAAGCCCCGTGATCTTATATACTGCAAGCCTTTTGTTTTTGTTTTTCAAGTTCATTTGCAGACATTCTGATGTGATGTTTAGTATAGGGAACTACCAAGGGTGAGGGGTTCTCGAATTAAAAATTTTGATGAGATTTTTAGCAATAGTTCAAGCATTTTTATGTTCTGCTTTTAGTTTCGTATCATTATCTTCATTTGATGCTTGAATCTTGATAATGAATATCACTTTTTGATGTGGGGTTTATTATTTGTTATGTTAAGCTGTTTTCACTTGCACGATCTTTATGTGCTTGAGAGTGTCCTTATTGAGTTTATCCGAATCTGAAAGTGTTGTTATGAGTTAGTGAGCATGAAATTATTAGGTAATAGTCATAACCTAAAAGATTTCGCCGACATGCGATGTTGCGTTAAAAAGAGCCAATAGGAACAGTGGAGATTTGGTTTACATTAGGAAGATAACTTTGATGGTTTGGAGGCTGTTATTTCTTTTAAAATGACTTGAAGTTTGCTTGAAAGTGCACATGCTTTGTGTGTTTCTAGACAAAGGAGGGCATGTAGTAGCTTGAAGTGTAAAGTACTTTTGAGTTTTGAGGGGCGCATTTGGTCAGTGAGGTTCACAATTGAACTATGTTACTATGTTTACTTGGAGTCGGATTCAGCTGGAATGTTGAATAAGGATGCATGTCTGATATGTTTATGTTGGTTTTCATTTTAAAGTTATTTTTAGTGTTAGAAGGGGCATTGGTTTGTCATATCTTGAAAACTGTGTCCTGTTACAGATGGTTTATAGGCCCCAAGCTTTGAATGTATGGTGTAATTTGAGGGAGCTTATGAAAGATGGAAAGTCCATGCGTAACAGTCTCTGGTTCCATTACATTTGTTTGTTGGACTTAGATAAAACCAATGATGGCTATGATGTAATTGATTACATGACATGATGAGTTTGATGTCATGTTCATGGACGACATGGTTGATGTCTGATTGAAGATTAGATGGTAGAGAACTTGTGATGATAATGTTTTAGAGCAACATAGATGACTTGTAGACCGGAAGTAGACTACGTTTTTTTGGTACTTATTGAATTTGAGATGGTGTTAATTGGGGGCTTAAACTCTTGGCAAATATCAACATACTGACTTGCGTTACAGGTTTGAAATTTGGATGTAATATTGATATACATAGATAAATGTTTTTTTGTAGATATATTTATGATACGAGATGAGAAATAGTTATATGGTGTAAAATTCATTTAGTTTTACACTAATCTATGGCCTTTGGATGAGATTAATAGTAAAAAAATGTAAAGATTATTACTTCGAAAAAAGATAAGAAAACGATTTTAGCCATTAATTATCATCATTTAACGAACAAAAAAATATAAAAGTAATTGAGTTTTACACTATATAAATGTATTGCAAGTGAATTTTAATATTGTAAATGCTCTTAAATTCACAACCATTTGAAAAAAGGCTGCTTTATTACATTTTAAGTGCCCAATTTATATTGTTTTTCTGTGCCTAAACTTTTTTTTAGTTAAAATATGTTTGTAATGTTTCATTC
This sequence comes from Hibiscus mutabilis, assembly GCA_019671005.1. Classification (NCBI taxonomy): domain Eukaryota; kingdom Viridiplantae; phylum Streptophyta; class Magnoliopsida; order Malvales; family Malvaceae; genus Hibiscus; species Hibiscus mutabilis. The sequence goes on along the minus strand of JAGYYJ010002396.1, from coordinate 29,691 downwards.
TCGATCTGTTAACTGACTGTTAAAATAATTTATTATCCGATTAAAGTTTGACATGTGGCTTAATTTTAATTTAATTTATTTTAAATATTAGAAAATCTATTTTACCATTTTCGGTGTAATCCAAAATCGTAAGAAAAAACTGGATGGATATGAAACAACATAAGCAATAAGAAGAAGATAACAACCGGTAGTAGGGGATGGGGGCTTGGTTTAAAAGAAGAAAATATTTTTTATTAATTTTTTTATTTCATATACTTAAAAAAATAAATTTACATGTATCATGTTTTTATTAATTAATAAAAAGATTTTGTGGATATAATATAATTAATTTTAAAATATTGTGTATAAAATATTAGGTACTTATTTTGCCTAAAAATTATGTAGCTAAAACAGTTTGGTACTTATTTCATATTTAAACTTAAGAATAATAATAGAACTATGATTTGGTAAGCAGATTTTGTATTTGTATCAACTATTTGGTATTCAATTTGTTGATTAACTTAATTTGAATACCGTATTGTAAAAAATCATTATGAGACGGCTTTTATAATTTAATTTGTTCTATTTACACGGACATAAAACATCATCACATTAAACTAATTGATGATCAATATATTTTAATAGATTTGATTTTAGATTTTGTAGGATAGAATAATTATAATTTGCAAAACAAATCTATTTTTTTTACAGTGGATTAAATTGGACAATATATTAATACAAAAATAATATTACTAATTTATTCGAAACCAAATAAATAAAACTAAAAAAGAATTGAATTTAACCGATTTTATCCAACAAAATGATATTTTGCATAGCCCCTATAAAAAGCCACCACACTTGTACCTGTTTGGTCTTCCCACTTCTTTTTAGGGCAAATTAAGCTTTGTCACTAAAAAAAGAGATACCGTAACTAAAAGAAAGAAACAGAAAGAAAGATGGAAGAAAAGCAGTTGGGGAGTTGACACCTGTCCTCGACATAAACCGTTAAAAACCCTATCTATTGTAATAAAACAGCTAAACCCGCGAAACTAAAACCCCGAAACTCATGGCAGGCCACGGAATCTGTAACATCAAAATAAACCAGCTTTGTTTCAAAGATATTATTGTCTCCCTCTCCTGGTTCCTGCTCCCCAGATAGTTATAAAAGCAAATAAATAAATAACTTTCAAGACAAAAACATTTCAATCCCTTTGCGAGAGGGAGAAAAGAACTGATCGCCTCTTCTCATTCATTACATTCATCCCTGTCTTATGGGGGACAGGGAAGATTGAGGTTAGACCTAAAGAAAGAAGAAACTCAGACAAAAAGAAAAGGAAAAAAAGGAAATTAAAGGTTTTGATTCAAGAGTTTTCTTCTTTCTTCTCTTATAAACGAAGACCTCTTTTGGAATTGGTTCTTCGTTTTTGATCGTCTGAATCCAATGGCTTCCGATGGTGATATCTCATTGGAGAAAATAAAAAACGAGACTGTTGATCTTGTAAGAAAAACCCCTCTTTTTGTTTTGCATGTTGGGTTTGGTTTTTGATATGTTTTGTTTTTGTAGGAGAAAATCCCTGTGGAAGAGGTTTTTAAAGTGTTGAAATGCACGAGGGAAGGTTTGACAACAGAAGAAGGAGAGAAGAGGCTGAACATTTTCGGTCCTAACAAGCTTGAAGAGAAAAAAGAAAGCAAATTCCTTAAGTTCTTAGGTTTTATGTGGAATCCGCTGTCGTGGGTGATGGAGGCTGCCGCCATCATGGCCATAGTTTTGGCCAATGGCGGTGGCAAGCCTCCTGACTGGCCGGATTTCGTTGGTATAGTTACTTTGCTTTTCATCAATTCAACCATTAGTTTTATAGAGGAAAACACCGCCGGCAATGCCGCTGCTGCTTTGATGGCTGGTCTAGCACCCAAAACAAAGGTATACTTATTTCTTTCTTCACACCTGAATAGAATTCGTAGGCTTTTTTGTGTCCCTTTATATGTTCTACTAATGATTTAATGCGATGTTATCGTGCATTTTGTAGGTGTTGCGAGATGGGAAATGGAGTGAACAAGAGGCATCAATTTTGGTACCCGGAGATATAATTAGTGTTAAACTAGGAGATGTCATCCCGGCAGATGCTCGCCTCTTGGACGGCGATACTCTCAAAATCGATCAGGCAGCTCTCACCGGCGAGTCCCTACCCGTTACAAAGAATCCCGGTGATCATATCTTTTCTGGTTCCACCTGCAAACAAGGCGAGATCGATGCCGTTGTTATTGCCACCGGTATCCATACTTTCTTTGGGAAGGCTGCTCACCTTGTTGACAGCACCAACAACGTTGGTCACTTCCAACAGGTACTTTTGATGGTCCAAAAACCGAACATGTTTCAGTTTTACACAATGTAATAATAATTAATAACTAATAAGCCATCGATTCTTGTTGTTTCAATGTTGCAGGTGTTGACATCCATTGGTAACTTTTGTATCTTCTCTATTGGTATTGGAATGGTGATTGAGATCATAGTGATGTACCCGATTCAGCATAGGAATTACAGAGACGGTATCGACAACCTGTTGGTGCTTCTCATCGGAGGAATCCCAATAGCAATGCCTACAGTTTTGTCTGTAACAATGGCTATTGGTTCCCACCGGTTGTCAGAACAAGGAGCCATTACTAAGAGGATGACTGCAATTGAAGAAATGGCAGGGATGGATATACTGTGCAGTGACAAGACCGGGACTCTAACTCTGAACAAGCTAACGGTAGACAAGAGTCTTGTCGAGGTGTTCGCAAGTGGTATCGATGTCGACACCCTTATGCTGATCGCTGCGAGGGCGTCCAGGGTTGAAAACCAAGACGCCATCGATGCTTGTATTGTAGGGATGTTGAGCGACCCCAAACAGGTATCTCATACATCCCGCATTTACCTGCTCTTCATTTTTCTTGAAATATGATGTCCGGTTCATTCGGATTTCTAATTTTGCTGTTTATGAATCAATAGGCCAGGGCTGGAATCACTGAGGTACACTTCCTGTCCTTCAACCCTGTTGATAAGCGCACAGCCATTACCTACATCGACAGCAACGGCGAGTGGCATCGTGCCAGCAAGGGCGCTCCTGAGCAGGTAAGATGCAACAAAAGCAGCCATGGTCGTTATCGACCTCGAATTAATCACTGGTTTCCCAGTTGTGGTCTCTATATCCGAAATTCTAATTCTGGCTCGTTGCAGATTATTGATCTTTGCGGGCTCACAGGGGAATCGAGGAAAAAGGCGCTCAGTGTCATAGACAGCTATGCCAACCGTGGCCTTCGGTCATTGGGAGTTGCTAGACAGGTAATAATATATTTGATTCCATATGAAAACAACTTCATATTGTGTATTTTTCACAGACAATTCCAGAAAAAACAAAGGAAAGCAAAGGAGGACCTTGGGAGTTTGTAGGACTATTGCCTCTTTTCGATCCTCCGAGGCACGACAGCGTCGAGACTATTCAACGGGCACTTGAGCTTGGTGTTAGTGTTAAGATGATCACCGGTGACCAGCTCGCCATCGGTAAAGAGACTGGTCGGAGACTTGGAATGGGGACCAATATGTATCCTTCTTCTTGCCTGGTCGGCCAGTATCAGGATGAGTCTATTGCTAACATTCCGATCGATGATCTTATTGAGAAAGCTGATGGATTTGCAGGAGTTTTCCCTGGTAATTCTCTTGAATTTGGAATGAAATGATCTCAACCATTTCATCTATTGCGTCATTACATCAAATTTGTTGTATGCAGAGCACAAATACGAGATTGTTAAAAGACTGCAAGAAAGGAACCACGTTGTTGGTATGACTGGAGACGGTGTGAACGATGCCCCCGCACTTAAGAAGGCGAATATCGGCATTGCAGTGGCTGATTCAACCGATGCAGCGAGGAGCGCCTCCGACATTGTGTTGACCGAGCCAGGATTGAGTGTGATTGTGAGCGCAGTGTTGACGAGCAGATCCATCTTCCAAAGGATGAAGAACTACACCATCTACGCGGTTTCCATCACGATCCGTATCGTGATGGGATTCATGCTGGTGGCACTCATTTGGAAGTTCGATTTCTCGCCGTTCATGGTGTTGATCATTGCAATCCTTAACGATGGAACCATCATGACCATCTCAAAGGATAGGGTAAAGCCATCTCCAAAGCCCGACTCGTGGAAGCTGGATGAAATATTTGCCACCGGCATTGTCCTCGGAACTTACATGGCTACTGTGACCGTATTCTTTTTCTGGCTTGTTCACCATACGGATTTCTTCACCGTCAGTGCATCAAATTCATGATTCTTTATACCCCAAACAAAAATATAATATGCTTAATGTTGTGTTTCATTTTTGCAGAGGACTTTTGGTGTGAATCCAATCAATCATAGTCAGGCCGCACTTACTTCAGCTCTCTACCTTCAAGTCAGTTCCGTCAGCCAAGCACTCATCTTCGTCACACGGTCCAGGAGCTGGTCTTTTGTCGAGCGCCCTTGTTTCTTGCTAATCGTCGCCTTCGTCTTAGCACAATTGGTAAGTCCATAATATATATACATATAAGTATGTTCATTCAAATTTAAAACAACTTCTGTTGTGGCTTGTTAAACAAGGTGGCGACTTTGATTACGGTGTATGCAAACTGGGGCTTCGCCAGAATGGAAGGCATCGGATGGAGATGGGCGGGAGCGATCTGGGTGTTCGGCGTTGTTACGTACGTCCCTCTTGATATCCTCAAGTTCATCATCCGCTACGCTTTGACCGGCGATGCCTGGGGAAACATAGTTCAGAGCAAGGTCAAATAAAAAACACAAAGTGTTTATATTTTTCAAAAACTATTTTTGTAGTATTTCGTCTCTGATTAAATTTCCTTTGTTTGTTTACGTTGATTCAATTCAGACAGCATTCAGGGGAGAGAGCGAGACACTACTAGTGGCACCAAAACAAGGCGTTTCAGCAGCCCCTGAAACCCATTCCGTTGACGAGATAGATCGGATTATTTGACGTAGCAGACTCCGGTTAGGGCCGAAAACGATCAGAAATTGAACTGCAGATTTGTTTTGTTTTTTTTAGGTTTTTACAAATTTATAAAAAAAATTCAAATTTGCTTTTGCATTCCTGTTTGTTTTTCGGTCGAAAATCTCTCTGCCCGGGTTGATTTGTTACATTAAACAAATATTCAAACATTTTAATCGGTAATAATAATTAAAAAAATATTGTGAGTGAACAATAAAAACAAAAAATCTTACAAATAAATATAAACAAAAAACAACAAAAGGTTTTTCACCCCCCTAATATTCAATTCCAAAACATCATTTACCAAATCAATTCCAAAACATTATTTACCAAATCTTTATGTTCGAAAAATGTAATGAACGTCCTGTATCAGTTAGTTCAACATACTAATAATACACAACATTTTGCTAGTCAGATCATTTCAGATCAAGACAACCAAGTACAATCGGAATTTGGATCTTGTCTTGCCGTAAAAATCCGAGGCTCAAGGACTGCTCCGGTGATAACTTTGCTTCCAAATATTACAACAGCAAGATTATACTTTACGAACAATAATATGCCTTTCTCGATGATATTCAGCTTCACCTCTGTGGTGCATGATTAGAATGGCTCTTCTTACCTGCCAAATATAACAATCCCAAATGAATCTGATGTTCAACAAATATAACAATGACTCCGTTTTTAAGATAACTGCTTACAATTGATTCATTCATCCCCATTCTAGTAAGATCATCAATCAGTCTTCTTTCTGATATGCAATTTCAGATTCCCAGTCTTCTCTTTATCTGGTTCTCCGCTTGCTATATATGCATCAAAATTTGTTGGCATGAGAAAGATCACAAGAGTACAAGAACAAGTTCAGCAAAAATGTCTACACACTTTGTTGGCATGAGAAAGATCACAAGAGTACAAGAACAAGTTCAGCAAAAATGTCTACACACCTTGATCTCATTGGCCATATCAGGAGAGATATTAATATGTTGGTTTATTCCAGAACGCTGCATCCATGGTGGAAACTTTGAAAAGTCTCCATCACCTTCAGTGGCAACGTGTGACCTAAAATACATTTCAACTGTTAAAAAAGGGAGCACAATTTTATTCTATTTATATCAAAATAGGCCTTTCAGTTTGAGTTTAATTCAAGCATTCACGGTCTAGCAACCGATACTTACAATTTCATTTTTGCAAGAGCCTCGCTTAACCTTATGATGGCCTCCAGCTGCCTCACAGTGATGGGAATTGCTGCACTTTCTCCAGTCTCATTCGCTTGCTGCCTCATTCCCTACAATAGTAACCCATGTTGATGACTAATGTTAAATTTGGGCTCCTTTGCTAGTTAAAGTTGGGATGGAACTAAAATAACATTTATGGCTAAAGTTTGAGAATTCCCTTCTGATATCAACATAATCACTCTGGAGTTTAGCACATGCAGCTTCTGAAAGGCAAGGATGGCATTCTGTTCGACAATATTGTATATACCTATAAAATTTAATTTGATTTAGGAGCAAATACAATGCAGTATATATGTTGGATATCTTCAAGAAACTTCACTTTAATTATCAAAAATAAAAAGTGACTTTATTTTACATATACCTTTTCAGCCAATTCTCTTCTTTAGGAGTTCTACTATCATTGGATGCCGTCTGAGCTGATGCAAGAACTTTTATGATATGACTTGCTATAACCTTTAAAAGGATAATGGAATTCAAAGCCTTTGGTAGAAGCACTTGGAAGTCATGTTAAAACTATGTTTGCTTTTCTTAAATGTCACTGTGAGAGGAAATCTAAGGTGAGCAAAACAACCCGACTACCTTGTCTTGGTCATACATTCTGATATCATTTACAATGAAGATCAAGTCAAATCTTGAAAGAATTGTAGTCTGCAAATCGATATTATCCTCTGCTGTCTGCAAGGTAATTATATTTCTTTCAGCTGCTTCAAAGGAATACCAAGCATAAATTCCAGAAAAATGAAAAAATGACAAAATGGAAATGTGTGCAGGTACAGACCTTAAGATCGTCATAACGTCCTGAAGGAGGATTAGCAGCGGCAAGCACTGAAGTTCTGGAATTGAGAACAGTTGTAATTCCAGCTTTGGCGATGGATATTGTCTGCTGCTCCATAGCTTCATGAATAGCAACCCTAGGCAATACAGGGCAAAACCTTATAAGCATCATACATAGTAAGGCCCAACAGGTTTTAGCATTAATTCAACTCACCTATCCTCTGGTCTCATCTTATCAAACTCGTCAATACATACAACACCTCCATCTGCCAAAACCATGGCTCCTCCTTCAAGATAAAATTCTCGCTGACATTTCATATATACATGAACAATGTGAAAAACTTTTTTGCATTTAAAATGGCAGAGTAAAGGAAACTTTTCTAAAAAAACTAAAGCAGCTAGTAAAACAAAATTATCTCCACCAGATTCCAAAGCACACCAAGAACTTACAGAGCTACTATCTCGAATAACAGAAGCCATAAACCTGCAGCTGATGAACCCTTTCCAGAAATATAAACAGCTATTGGAGATGTCTTCTCAACAAACTTGAGAAACTGTACAAGGTAACCATAAAATAAGAGCCAAATCACGTGAGCAGCACTAGAAACTATATTATGAAATAACTTCAATTAAAAAATTCCAGAAAATACCCTAAAATGAAATGTAGAACAAGGAAAAGGTGATGGCAAAGCATAACAGTCTATTTCAGCAACCTCAACCTCAACTCAAAGATACATGTAACTAACCTGAGACTTGGCAGTAGATGGATCACCAAGAAGCAACACATTAATATCACCTCTTAACTTCACCCCATCAGGCAAATTCTACACATTAATGAAGCCAGTTATGGTGACAGTAGATACTAGGAATATTGAAGGATAGAAGTTAAGGATATGAAAGCTTAATTTCCGGGCTCCTCCAAAGAGAAGACAAGCAACAGCCTTCTTGACATCATCATGACCAAATATATGACTTTATATGTATCTTGATTTGAGGCAAATATTTTGAATTCTTCTATCTGCATCGATGACAAAAGGAATCCATTGTAACTCCAGTAATCAAATCAGTTCAAAAATAAGGTGCAAGCATAGTAACATATCAATAGCACTATCAATCATACAGTAAATGCAAATGCAAAAGGATACAGTAAAGTGGAGATGCAACTTCTTAAGTAAACAATATTCGTGATCACATTGATATTTTACCTCTTCTTGCGTGAAAGTAGCAGGTCCTCGGGAGCTTGCTTCATTTGTCTCTTCCATTCCCACTACCCTGATATAAGGCTGTCTAACTGCTACTGCACCTTTATGGCTGCAGAAATCATATCAGAATAGAAATCCAATTAGAAGAGAAATAAGTAGCTAACTGTATGGAAAAACATTCAACAAAAGAGTAAAGACATACCGACTTACCTTGTTAACGAATTGGCAGCTTGAAACATACTATAAATTCCCATTATAGTCAACCTTGAACCAGGTACAATTGTTTGAACCAGATGTCGGTCCAAAAGCAACATATTTCTTGGAAGCTCACCAGTAGGTACATCCTTCAAAATTAACGTGAATGTGTATTCCAATCAATTCTATAAGTTGTTTTATACTTTATTTCTCTTAAAAACAAGACCGTTACCTCTGGGTTCTCTTGCAGTTTCAAGGTTTGTTGATAAACATACTTGCTCTTATCAGGAACCACGAGCCACGGATCAATAGGGCAAGCTTCTTCTCCAGGCTACAGACATTTCATAACTGCTATCAAATCTCTCATACTAAACAAGTAAATTAACAACTCGATTTTTTATAAAGAATAAACCTGTGGAATATGGTCCCATGATCGCGGAACAATTGCCCCATCAAGACCTGGACGGCATGGAATCACCCTAGCACTTTTACAGTTTTTACAAATTAAATGCATATAAGCAGCCTTTGCCTTGATCCTTGAAGCAGCAATTGTAATTCCAGATATCTTAACTAGTTTTGATATATATTGAGCCTAATTAAATAACAGAAAAGGAGTTAGAAACTGAAAATAACTCATTCGTTCATACTAAATACTAATAGATCAAACAAATCCCAAACCAATTACCCCAAGCGAGCGCATAGAAACGGAATCCTCCTTTGATGTAAGCAAAATTTGAACCTCACCCGTCTGTGGCTCCACCATTTCCCCTGAATCTCCTGCTACTTTCAACTTCAAACCCGCTAAAACCTCCGCAGCCGCCGTCTCAAACTGCGCCAATTATTAAGAAGAAGCAACCTTGAGCTAAAAGAACATGTTTTGATGAAATCACTAAGAGAAGTTCGTCAGACTGTTTTACCAAAGGCAGGTAATCGGAGGGAGCGGAGAAAATGAGGGAAGGGAGATTGGAATCGAAGGAGAGAAGGTCCTCGAGATGGATCAGTAGGAATTTAGGATTATTAACGAGGCTTTCTCTGTACGGGAAAACGTTCTTCTCTTTTTCAAAGTTCCTGATGAACTCCTTGAATTTGAGGAGAACGGAGTGGCGGCTCGTCGTGGAGGATGCTGCGGTCGCTTCCGTTTCCGTGGATGCTTCCGTGAACTGAGCCTGATTGCTATAGTAAACCGCTCCTTCGTCCCATCCCGACATTTTGTTCTTCGATTATCGTCTCTCACTCTCACTGAAAAAGAATAAGCCGATAAGTTCTCTCAGAGGCAACTTTTTCCCTCTTTGTTAATTAAACCAGTGTTCTTCTTGGCGGGAAGGTTATGGCGTTTTTGGCGGGGAAATAGCCTCGCACGTGCGTGGGACATGCGTGATTTGATATTGTATCATGCCAAGTAAATCTAATGGGCATAGCCTACATCTTTTTCACCAACCATTGAGGCCGAACATTGAATTTTTTTTTTGGGGAAAAACAATTAAAATTCTGTGTTTTTTGCATCCAATTAAACTCAAATTAATAAATTGAATAAATTAAATTTTTTAATTAATTTTGATCATTAATTTTTTAATTTTTTTTGAGATATGCTATAACACACTACAATTTTGTCATGTGATATTTATATATTTTTTAAAATTATTTTATAATTTTTTTTAAAAAAATTAGAATTTTTAAAACTTTAAAAAAAATTAATAAAAAAATTATGAAAAAAAATAGTTAAAATTGGTCAAAAGGGTAAATTCATGAAATTTTAAAGTATAAGGGATTAATTAGGTGCAAAAAAGTCCAAAGACTTAATTTTTTTCCAAAAATTCAAGAACTTATGATACTTTAAGCCTTTTTATACACATGTTACCCAACATGCATATTTTATGTTTAAATCTTAAAATTCAAAATCGTAAATTTTAAACTATAAACCTTATACAAGAACTGGCTATTTAATATATTTTTTAAATAATTTAAAGTTAAATACAAAATTATATTTATTTATAATTATTTTTAACATTATCCATTTCTTACTGAAAAATGATTGAATTTGTTGGGTTATCGGCTAACTAATATCTATCACCAAGTAATACCCGTAAAAAAATTGTTAGCATTGTATCATCCATTTACCGTGTCTAATACTATATAATACAAGAGGTAAAAAAAATACATGTGAAAATTGTGAAAATACGGAAAGAAACAGGGAGGTAAATTAAAGCATCATTGCCTGCCGCCAGGCGACAACTGCCAAAGAATTACAAGTATTTTAAAACTGCTCCTATAAAACGGGATAAAAACCTACTTATCACTCTCCTTTTGTTCTCGAATTCAAAAATTAGCGGAAGCGAGTTGGTAAACTTCGTCGTCTCGGGCCGATGCTCAGTCTCCTCCTCCGCCAGCCTCCGAAGTATTGGTTCATTTTCTTTCTCGTTTTCTTTGTATCATATCATCCGCTCATTACTTCCATTTCGTTTATAGTTTGAATACTCCCTGTTATTATATGATTGATTCTTATTTGAAATCATCGCATGTTTAACAATTCAGATTGAAGAAAAGCATTCGTTATTATTACCTGCATGATTCAAATTGTCTGAAAAAACGTTGTGCAATGTGAGGATTTTCGTTTAAATCAGTATTTAATCGCACAGTCTTTTAAGATTTTGGATACTTTCAAGAATTATAAGTTTCATTTCAATATTTCCGTTCTTATTAACTTATTTTACAATGTTATTTTCTCATATTTTTTTAATTTTCCGTATATGCATTTAGTCATTTAACTTGCAATAATTTTCTTTTAAGCAGTACTGATATGTCGCTGCATGTAATTTATTGTATATCCACAGTCATGTTTTTCTATATTTCTCTTCCAATACTTTTTTTCTGTCTTCGTTCTTTTCGTTGGATTCTGGGAGATTAATTTAACATTAACTTGCTGCAAACACATTATTTCTCCTATAAATTGCATCATGTTTACCTTTTAATAAGATCTGCAGTGAATTTGATCAAAAAACTTGAGGAATAGTTGAAAAGATAAAAGTCATATTTGGTAAACAACGGTTTGAGTTTAAATTAGAGGTTTGACCAGTCAAATTCGCTAACGTAGATAGCAGATTGAAATAGCGGATTGAGGTTTAATTTCGAAAAAGCTGCTAATAGGTACTTTTTGAATTTAGAGGTTTTGACATTAAAGTTATAAAGATCATTTTACCCTTAATAATTATAAAAAATCTTTAAATAACTTAAATTTAACAGTTTCTATTTTAATTTTTCACCCACATGTATTTATATCGTGACATTAATAAACCAATATTTTTATTTTTTTTCTTTTTATTTTTATTTTTATTTTCACACATTTATATTTGTATTTAAATTTAATAATTAATTAAATTGTATTAAAAATAATTATATAAATAATATATTAATATATATATCCTTCAAATATGCCTAATAATGTTATATTAAAAAATATTTTTTTATATTCTAATTAATATTAATAGATACAAAATATTGATGACTAGTAAACTATTCAATCAAACAAGTATTGAATATAATCATGTTATTATATGTCATTTTGCTTGTTTAAATAATCAAACAACTATAAGCTATCAATTAATTTTATCAAACAGTTTTATACAATCAGCTATCAGCTAATATAATCCGCTATCAGTTATCCGCTAATTGACAAACAGGTCAAAGTATGATTTAAGAAAAGCTTGGATGAATGAAAATAACAGTTATCAGAAGGCTGCATACGCTGTTTTGAACACACTGAATAACATATACTGAAAATTGTAAGCTATATAATTTACACTAACACTACCATCTTCCCATTTTTGGGTATAAATAAAGTCTACACTACCATTAGTATTGAAGCATAATTTATTACACATTTAGAATCATCACTTAAAACAGATAAATTCATAGAAAACAGATCAAATATTACTTTTAACCTTTAAACAATGAATAAGTGATCATTCTCTCTCAGAGCATTCAGTTCTTCAACTTTTGAGCCATCAGCCATAAGAATAGTGCTCCCTCTTTTTCCAAATTTCTTCTCTGTATCAACCGAATATAACCAAATTCAGTTCCCTGCATTAGTGCTGGCTCTCTCTCCCTCCCTCTTTTTTCACCATATTAGTGCATGAACGAACATGTTTTTCTCTGAAGGTTGTCAACTTTCCAATCATATGAATCAATGAAATTAACTTTTCTAGAATTTGCTATACTGTATGTTTAGTGTTTTTAGTCTATGTTGTTGTGACATGAAATGGAAGGTCTCTTATATTGGTTTAATAGGCTTAGCTTCATGTTTGATGCCTCAAGATCAAATCTTTCAGCATGCTTTCATGTACTTGATTACCTTCTCTTAGGAATGAGTTTTAGTTGTGTTATATCTTTCTATTTGTTTTGTTTGTTCCATTTTTCCCATTCCTTTAAGTCTTGTAGAATAGCAAGTGGAAGTTGGTAAACTAATATTCACTTGTTAAGAAGCTTGTTGTTAGGTGATACCTGCTAGACTGAAGAGGTCTTCAAGTGAGTCAGGCAAATATACGAGTTTTCCCAATCTCTCATTAGACTTTCCCTCGGTCGGATGATGCCCATGAATTATCACCCGAATGGTGCGTGCACCACCGGAAGTGTCCGTTCTTCCTGCAAACCGGTGAAATCAGTAAGTTGAAGTATCTACAGATATATTTATGAAAATAACATAATCTGGATTTACTTGACAAATTGTATGGTATAGGTATAGCATGTTGTGCAATTCACGAGATTGAACTTTTTGCAACATGTCAAAAACTAATGTCATCATCACCTTGATAATATCATTTCTGGATATGGAATTTCTATCATCCAAGGCATACGATAGACTCACTATTTTCCCCTCATAATACCAGATTGGTTCATATGCTCAAATATGTTAGTCAAGAGCCAATAGATCTAGTGAAAACAAGTGAATGTGTTATTGGCTTTTAGCAATTATCAGTTTAAAGTATGGTTCTTTGGCTGTGCATCCACATTTTGGGTGGTTTATGCTTGAAATTTGTTCTATTATATATCCTTAACGACGGAGCTTTTATTTACCTTCTGGATTTGCGTATGTGGAATCCAATGTTTCACTGTTTTGTTGCTCCTCACTTTGTTCCAGCGGCTGCAAAGAAATGATATAATCTAACCTGTTTACATTTCTCTAATGGGCTCAACTTTAGGATAAGAACATACCTGTTGATTCTGTTCTTCGAGCAATTCTGTTAGGAAAGGAATCTCCTGTAGGATATTTTCTTTTAAACCTTTCAAGTACTGTGAATATAGGAGTCAGAGTAAAGAAGTGCCCTTGAATTGATTGGGAGGTTTCATTGCTTACTTTTATTCCAAACCAATCATTGAACTGTTTATTCAAATTTAAATATCTATTAAAAGCTCTTGGCTAAAACATTTTTTAACAGCTTTAGGCCCTATGTGGATGATTTCCCCTACGGAGATTATGAAGTTTAACAAACCTTCATGAAGTTAGCAATAAGAATCTTTCCATCTTCACTCTGTGGTTGAACCATTTGTTTGAAATGGTGATGACTTATCCTTATAACCTGGGAGAGCCTCTTAGTTCTCACTATGAATGGTTGGGGAATATTGAAAATTACCGCGATTTCTCCTGCCATATCTGCAGCTCCTAGTTTTGACAAAAACTTGAAGAAAAGCAAAGGCAGGAACTTAGTTTAAGACAAAATATGGAAAGAAAGAAAGAAAGATGCTTTACTTCAACATAACAGGTATGACGTGTGTTATTGTGTTCTGTTTTTCACTCTTATATTATTAACATGCATTTGGGTCTCTTGATCAGCTGTCAGAAGGTTTCTTCATGATCATATGTTGTCTTTCTGGTCTATGGTATATGCAGCAATTCTTCATGTGCATTTTTTTTAGGCTAGAAGTAAAAAATGTCAATAATATTTGCTTTGTATCTACTATCTAGTTTCAGTTTGATATTAAAACAAGGCATCCTAACTGTGTTCATCTTTCATCAATATCTCTGTTACATGCTGAAAATTTTTGTACTCTAATAGAGCCTACCTGCAGCCTCCAAAAACATTAGGAAAACCAAAAGAAAATCTGTAATTGTAGCTCCTTCCCATTTTTCTAAGTCAATAGGAACAATAGGAACATTATTTGAAAACGACTACTTCCAAAATGCATATTTAAACAGGATTAGGGAAATACATTCCTTCCAAATGCATGAAAAACAGACCAACATAGGGAATAGTATGCTCTAAGTCTATAAATGCAATCATTAGGAAATTATACACTTAGCAAAAGACATACCTGCTCCGTTCCGTTCTTGTATGTCAGCAAATCCTGCAGTTTCAGAAAGTTTAGGTTTTGTATATCAGGTTAAATAGTAGGCATCAACATTTTTTGTAAAAAGAATAGATGACATACCACTGCTCCCGAGACTAGAATGTAGAAATCAGTTGGTATTTCATTTTGTAAAATAATATCAACCTTTGGAGGAAAGTATTCTGCTTTCATCTCTGACACCTGTAAGAAGAAAATACCATGAAAACTAGCTGTGTGATATCATATCATATCAGAGTTTTTCTATAGTAATGTGGACAAATTTTGATTACCATTTCATGACTGACAGACACTGAAACATTGGAATGTAATTTTGTTAGGTTGAAAGTTTTATTTTAGGTGGACAAGGTCTAAACATAGGAGAACAAAAATCCAAGCCCATCCCAAACCCCATCCCTTAAATAAAACGGGATGCTCTGAATTTGAATCCCCCGTGCCACAACATATAAAAAAATGGAAATATCGGTACCAGTTGTGAAACAAGGTCTTCTGAGACTCCATTGAATAGGTAACTTTTCTCTACAGTACGACGGAAGAGGTGTTGGGAAATGCTGGATCTTATTGCCTTAGGCAGGTCCTGCAGCACTTCCTCTTGTTGTAACTCTGCCGTCTTGAACTTGAGTTGCATGTGTGCCAGCATTTGTTCTCTCAACCCTTCTGGGAGTCTATTTTTGCTTGCATAACGCAATAACTCATTGATGGCATCTCTCTGTCAAGACATGATCTTAGTTTATGCTCTATTTGTCACATGTTTGCATAAAAAAATGACAACATTAACATTATACGAAAGATTGTTTGTTCCAGGTTCCATATGATGAGGCGTGAAAAAAGCAAGCCATTATAACACTTCAAGGCTCAAGGATGGGCCTCGAGGGTGTTGGTCAGGGAATGGAATTAACTTGCTTCATGATAAATTTTAAACTCTCATGATATGTTTATAGGTAAATTCTTTGTGTCTTTTGTATCGATGATATATATAGTAAATTACGTAAATCATCATAACTTTATTCTAAATTTTTAATAATAAAACTCAAGACGTTCAATTTACTCATTGAAGTTTAGACATTGAATGTTTTTTTTTGTCACTTTTCTATTAACATTTTGACAACGTCCACTTACATGGGAACGGAGGAACTTTTTTCCTAGATCCGAATGGAATTAACTTGCCTCATGATATATGTGTCTAACACTCATGTTCTACGCATGATATGTATATATATGTTCCCTTTAAGGATTCTCCGAATACATAAAAAAAATATTAGAAAAATCTAACTATATCCATATTTGTCATATACGGCCACCATCTAGGGACCAAGCTGCAATGATGACAATGGAAGGGACTCAATGTCTAAACTCCGAAGAAGAAAATCATTTTTTTTTACTTTTGTTTTCTTATATATATTTTTAAAACTGAAATAATTAAAAATTTGTCCTCCACTTTTCAAAATTTATATTTTGTTCCGGCCCTAAATTCTGGCTCCGTCCCCGCTAGGTATCAATTCTCTGTAAATGCAAAGGAAAGATGAGGAGGGAAAAATACCATGGCAAAGGTTCTGACAGCAGCATGGACGACAAGGTTTGTCATGTTACCGATTATGTAGGCAGTCAGACCAATGTTGAAAAACATATAGAACATGTTAAATATCTTTTCTCCTGTGTTCACCGCATGCAAATCTCCATAACCAACCGTGGTGAGAGTGACAATTGACCAGTACATGGAATAAGTGTAGCCTAACCACACACTCCTGTGCTTAAAATCTTCAACCACACTTCCGATCCATGTCTTAACTGGGTTTTTGTGGTGCGCTGCTAGAAAGTAATAAATGCAAGCAGCTGAGTGCACCGCAAATACCGTGACCTGCCATTTTAGTAGATTGAAATTTACTTGGAAAATGCTTGATTGGATGGGAATAAAGTAACTAGGGAACTATAAACAAAAGTGTAATTCAGTTCATATATTATAAAATCGAGCAATCTATTTTTTTATATGTATAATATTGGTTCAAACAAATAAAATTGTTCGATTTTATAAATATGTATTAAATTACACTTTTTATATTGTATCAAGGAAAGAAAAACAATAAAATAATACTTACACAGACTAATTTAAGGAGTCTCGTCCAGAAATAGCTAAATCGTGTATCCTTCTCTAATCTAATTAAAAAAATTATTAGAGTTTAAGTTTAGAATAATGCATTTAGATTATATTGGTTGTTATTGTTTTAAACATTATTTTACCTTTTGAAGAGTTCACTGACACGCCAAAGACGCCAGAGACGGAGTAAGTTAAGGAAGCCAAAGATTTCACCATTGTGCCATTCGCCAGTAAGAATTCTGAATATGAGTTGAAATGGCAGGGTTGATGCTACGTCCATAAAGAACCAAGCTCTCGTCACATATCTGAATGGTAAAATCATAAAAAAATATTTAATTATTACAAGATAATAAATTGTCGAACTTTAAACTCATAAATTTTTAACATCTGGGAAATTAAATAGTTTAGTGCTTCATAATTTATATCTTAGACAACACACATGAGGTTAGTTTGTTATAAGATTATACAATCTTTATTGTATATTGACTATAGAAACATAGTATAAGTTTTATGTTACGAATTAAAACAAATTGGTAAATAAATTTATAATATCAAATAATAAAGTAAGGTGTGAAATCTTTTAAATGTTTATATAATATTTTTAAAAAAATATACCTATTTGCAAAAATAATATTTTATATAATAATAATTAAAATAAAATTATTTGATATATTATCCTTAAATTATCATTATACTTTTCTAATTAATAACACTGCCGCGTGTCATTATTAAACAGTAAAAAGGGTAAAACATTTTTCGACAAAGCACTAAAACGAGAAATTATATCATAGGTTCATCTCGTTCCGTTATCGATAGTCCTAATCAATAAAAACAATCAATTTTAATATTTTTTTCCATATCATTTTTTTTACCAAGTAAATATTCACTTATATTTACTGTAAATTAAATTTAAAAAATAATTTTTACCTGTGAATTTTTACTTGGTAAAAAGATGACATGAAAAAAATTATTGAAATAAATAATTTTTATTGGTTTAGACTATAGATGACGTGGTGAGACGGACCTATAATATAATTTCTCAACCAAAAGGCCTTATATCCCCGGAATCATGGTGATTAGGTATCCAAATAGCTATTTTTTTCTTATTAAATATTTCATTGATGTTCTGATTTTAGTTTTTTAATTAATTATTTATTTACATTATATTTAAAATTAATAAATTAAAATAAAAGAAAAATAAATCAAATAGAATAAAAAGTAAATACCGTAAAGCAATTTTCTTGTGATCATCAACGAGAAGATAAGTCGTCTTATCCAAATAAGCTACAAAGAACGTGAGGACGACATCAACGGCAAAGAATATATCTACCACCAAATCAATGACCAATAATCCCCCTCTTGCTGCTCTTTTGAAAGCTAACTCGAAAATCGACGCCCATGCAGAGTACAACACCAACGCTACCAAAAAAGTTTGCCACCATCTGCACCATTGCCATTTTAACTAGTTGATCTCACACTTTGGTTTTAGAAAAAAACTTGATTCATATTAGATCAAATTTGAATATAAAATAATTTGAACTTTGAAGTTTAAAGGTTAAATTAGACTCGAGTAAAAAAATGAATGGAAATAATTATTTCATCTTCTCTTTCCAAAAATTTGTTTTAACAATTTTATCGAAGTTAAATTCAATTAATTTACACTGCAATTTATGATGGTAAATTTTCACGAGTTTAACGTTTTTTAAGAGATCAAAATTGATGAATGAAAAGAGGAGAAAAAGCTTAAAATAAGTGGATTGATTTGTAGAAGTTTGGTGCCACGGCTACTTGTTAAAGAATGAAAGTTCTATTTTCGTTAGTCTATTAGGAGTAGAGTTTGTGATTAGTTAATTAATTATTCTACTATTTTAAATAAAAATAATTTTATTTGAACTTTAATTCATTATAAATTAATACGTCAATTATCTTACATAATACAAAATCAAAGGCTAATATGGTCCAAGAAATTTAATGACCAATATGAGAAAACCATTCAAATTCAGGGACTAAATAATACTTCATCCCTTCAAAAAATTCGGTGCAATCATAATATAATTATTATTTTCTGAGAAATTTTGTCAATTTAGCATGTCTGACTAGGTTATCCTCTACGCGCCATATGATTGGCAATATATATATATATATATGAGGATCAATTTGATATTATTTTTGAAAAATAATTTTAAAAGTAATCTTAAAAAGTTAATTATAAAATTTTAGAGTTTGATATATTAATTGTAAGTAATATATCTAAATAGTAATTTAATATATTAATAATAATTATATTTAATACTAATATTTTAATATATTAGTGTTTTTCATATTATTTTAATAATATTAATAATATTAATTTAATTATTTTTATATTATTATGTTAAAATAATATATCATTATGCATGTATAAACTTTAGTTTAACAATCATTTTGAGTTAAATAATTAAGGGTAAAAAAGTAATTTAATTCTCAAAAATGATTTTTCACCTAAAAGCTATACATTTTAGTTTTTGAGGTCGAGTGAAAAATCAAATTTTCAACAATGATTTCACACCCAATTTGTAAGTGTTTTGTATTGACTATGGGTGGAAAATCACTTTTTGAGCAAAAGCTCTTTTTTAAGCAATGTCAAAGGATGTTTGAGTTGAAAAATATAATTTGTTCAAAAATTGATTAACGTTAAAAACTTGACTTGAGACTTGAAAGAAAAGTAAGATGGGTTTTATTTTTTAAAATTTTTAAAAAATAATATTAAAATTTAAATCAAAATTAAAAAAAAGTATCTTTTTTACAAGGACTAAATTTCAAACTTTTACAAGGACTCATTGATTTTTTTAACACAAAGGGTAAAGTTTTCAGAACGTTTTGGTACAGTTCTTAAAACTTCCAAGATAAATTCTAATTTCTACTGATTGTACATCTTAGAAAATTTAACAAGCAACATGGATTCAAAATTTATCAATCGGAAATGGTATTTCTGATCATTTTATTCATAATACTGCAAATTAATCTGCAATCAACGAGGATATCCATATTAAATTAATTTGATTCAAACCACTCTAATTGCACCATTTATGCAAGCAGTCAAAGTATTCAAAAAATGCAAAACAAAGTTCAAAAAAACGATGAAAGCTCGAAGAATAACGACGGTGAAAACAAATATGACAATAAATCTAGAAGAAATTAACTTACCGGTATCTATGATCGTAAGGAACGATGACATATTTCTTGAGGTTCAAGTATCCGTCATCGACGACGGTTCCAAACGCCGGCAAGATACTACTCGAAACGGTGGCCAAATTCTGCATTTCACCGCTTGACCGTCGCCGGAAAAGCAACGGCAACGGCGACGATCCTACATCCGCCATTGTTGCCATGACCTTTGAGAGTCTGGAGAGATCAAAACAAGGCTTCGCTAGCTGCTTGTTGATTTGTTTATTTGAGCGATGAGTCGTGCGGCTTAAATATTTAGAGATCTGAAGGAGGAAGAAAAGGTCTTTGATTAAGATCATTATAATATTATGGAAAGGTGACAAGCATCTTTCTGACTTTGAGATTCATATTTTAATGGTTTTGATTAATAGAATAATTTAGTTTAATTTCGAAATTTGGAAATTTTTAGAAAATGGCAAATTGAAGCTCTCGGGGCTGGAATTCTTATAGTTTTAAATTAATTGTTGACTCTGTTGCTCGTTGAAATTTGCAGCCTCTCTATTCTCCACTTGTAAATTGTAATATGATGAAACATCTCCATTATTAATAGTAGACATCTTTGCGAGTCAGGGTCGGTTACGTTTCCAAATTTCTTTATTTTATATTCTCATGTAAGTCAAATTCGGATTAGTTTTAAAAATCTTTCCACTACATCAAATAAAAATATATTTCAATTTTAAATATTATATTTAAAATATTTTCAATGTGGATTGAGTTTTGTTTTATTGATATTGACGTTGGTATTTTACACAATATGCCGTCAAATTGACTAGATTTAAGTATTCAATATTTTTGAATACAACAAGTGGTCCCGGTAAAAAAAAATGATTTTTTCATTCTAAATTTTCAAAGTTTAAATTATTTTGCCTGCAAGGTGTATGCATACCCAAGGGTATATGCAGCGGTGGAACTTGTTGAAAGAGTTTTGGGGGCAACTTAAAATTTTAAAAAATTTGGAGGCTTAAATTAAAATTTTTAATACTTTTGAAAGTTTAAGCGAGAACTTTTAAATTTTAAAAGAGATAATTTAATTAAAAATATTCAAAATTTTGAAGTTTAATTTTAATTTTTAAAAATTTCGAAGGAACCAAATTATTTTTTAAAGATTTTTAAGGGCCAAAATGTAATTTTGCAAAATTTGGGGAATGCCACAAGCTTTCTTCCCCTATAAATATGTACAAACAAATGTTACATTGTAATCACCTTAATACTATTAAAAAAAGTATTCAATATATTGGAGCATAAAACTTAAACATATTTTTTTACAAAAAAAATTATCGATTAGATCAGTTTAGAGTTGAAAATAGACAGAAAAGATGATTTCTCTTTCTATGGACAGAACTCAACTCGATGTGAAAAAATATGATTTGATTTAAAAATGTTCAAATAAAATTTGAGTTATAAAATAAGATTTGAATAACTCAAAATTTTTAGTAGTTAGTGGATCAATTTTTAAGTTTGAGTCAAATCCCTCAATTCTAATCGGTATATGTATTCAAAATGAGATTTGAAGAAATGTATATGTATATCATATATATAGTTATAGAAAGTCATTTAAATTATAAACAATTAGCATCATAACATTATAAATATTTACGATTAAATTTGAACATAAACTCGACTCAAAATAATTTAAATAAGTTTAAATTATAAAATAAGATTCGTCAACTTGATTATCATAAAAAAATATTCAACTCGATTGAATAATCTCCTATATATATAAGTATTTCAAGTGAAGCCCAAACCATGGCCCAAAAAAAAGCCGAACCTCTTGGTCCTAGTCGAGGCCGAGATCTTTTGACCTTTCATTCAACTCTGTTGATTAGACATGGACTTGTTCGAAAATCATACATTAGAAAATCCTCAAATATAAACAAATAAATAAAGACAACAAGCGAAGAAGTAACCCAAATAAAATTTAGAGATTTGTGATGATAAAAGCAGATCGATTTACGTCGGAGACATAGTTTTGGAGATTGGGTTTTTTGACGAAGAAATTTTACATATATAAAATTTTGAATTTGATATTTACCTAAAATATATTGAACTGCTTATAATTTATTCAAAATTGTTGATAAACCACAAGTTTTTTTTTGAATCAAATACTATAATTTATCAAAATAATGAGAAAAAATACACAATAAACATACCTTAAAATATAAAATAAAAAACAAAAAAAAGTGTCAAAAGACAAAGAAAACGTATGCAAACATGTATAATAAAAATTTAAATCTTCCTATAAAATATTTTATTAAAAACTTTTCAAATAAAACAAACAAAAATCTTGAGTGATTCTTTGAAGAGCGCAGATCATTTAAAACTCAAATCAACAAAAAGAAAAAAAAAGAAACAAGAGTATCTCCTCAACAACCAAAAAAATTAATAGTGACTGTGGTAGTTCTTCCATTGCTTTTACAAAAAGTTGTTGATTATATCAATTTAGTTGAAAATAGATAGAAAAGATGATTGCTCACCCTTAACGAGCAGAGTGAGTAAAATTTGATTTAATTTGATTTAAATTGTAATTTTACAAAATTCGATTTAATTTAAGAATGTTTAAATAAAGTTTAAGTTATAAAATAGGATTCAAATAACTTTCATCTTTTTTTCTAACCACAAGAAAATTGAATCTCTACTAATTGCGCTCTCATATAATATTAAAATTTTTATTTTGTTATATACGTTTAATTAATAAAATATAATCATTTTTTAATTTATACAATATTTATTGATACAAATTCTAATAGATTTATATTTGAACATAAACTAGACTAAAAAAATAAGTTTTCAAATAAGTTTAAATTATGTAAATGAGATTTTATAATTAGGGTAGTAACTTATAATTTAGGGTTACAAGTCATGACGTCTAGATTTTATATATATAATATAATTATATTTTTTATTTTATAAACCATAAAAAAAAACCATAAATCTGTAAAAATCTAAAACCAAATCACAAATATAAACCATTAAATCCAACACCAAAATTGAATCCCTACACCCTAAAACTAACGCACTTATATTTTTTTTTCATATAAAATTCTAAACCCTAAAATTAAAAGACTTATATAAATTTTAGTTAAAATTTACGCAAACTTATTTGATAGTTTTTTCCCCACATATTAAGTTTTTAATTGTTATGTATCCAAGACCCAAAAAAAAAGTCCAAGCCTCCTGGTTCCAGTCGAGGCCAAGATCTTTTGACCTTTCATCCAACTCTGTCGATTAGACTTGAACTTATTTGAAAATCCTCAAATATAAACAAATAAATAAGCAATGAAGTAACCCTAATAAAATCAACCGTCTGTGTTTGTTGAGTTTAGCCATTTATAAATAAAAAATAATTTTCAATATAAAATTATTTTATTAATTTAATATAATATATATTTATTACTTTAATATAAAAATATGTATTTTTTAAATATAAAAATATAAAAAATTAATATTTTTATTAGTTTAGTATAAATATATATGTTAAATATAAAAATATATTAATTTTAAATATTTATTCAATATTTAAATATTTTGACAATTTACAATGGAATTATATTCAAGCCACTAAAAAAATTCCGAGTTTAAATTTAAATGTTATTTGATATTTTACGTTTTAGGTATTTTTGAACACCCCTAACCCTAACCCTTAAATTTTAAACATCAATATATAACCTTTAAACCACAAAGTATATTATCAAACCTTAAAACATAACCACAAATACTAAAATTCTAAAACCCTAAATTTAAATCCATAAATTTTGATACATAGACCATGCAAAAAACTATTTTTCATGATTATTTTCCTCTTTACACTATAAAAAATAAATATTCAATTTATCTCTAAATCCAATAAAACTAAACCACAAACCATTAACCTTAAACATTAAACTTAAATTTTAAACCCTAAAATTTGAAACTTTGCGTAAAATAAAGTTCACCTAGACTATATATCAAAATTATTTCCAACCTTTTAATCCTTAAAAACTTGACCTTTGTGAAAACAAATTTTCTCATTACGTGAATAGAATATTTTCTATTATAATTAAATCCTTCACCAACCAATCAATTTAATAGAACGTTTTAAAGATTTGATTCGATTTAATTTGATATATAATGGAAATACAATCGTTAATCCATTGATTCATCTCCCATTTCCTTACGCTGTCAACATTATGAGCTAACTATGCCTTGGCTTTATGAATACACTCCCCACATACCAAATCCAACCCTATTATTAATTGCCCGAATCCCAAACACTGGTCCGGAGATTACTCATTTTTTTCCAACCCAAAGCGTTATATCCACGCGACCACCACGAGGCACGAGCTGCTTTTATATATTAGCTGCCAGTGCTCAACAACAACTCAAAGCAACTCCAATCGCTTACTCAGTTGCGTTTCCAAGATCCGAACACCGTGAAATGCAGTCGTTGCAGGAAAAGGCTTCGGCTTGGAGCGGCGTTGATGCTGCCGATGCGTTTGCCATTGACGAAACTAATTTGTTCCAGAAATTGGGACTCCAGACTTTCATCAACCTCTCTACCAATTCTTACACTAGGTATCTTCTTCTTCTTCCTTTTTCTTTTAATTGTTTTTTTTTTGTGATTTTATTGAATGGCTGCGTTGGAAATTAGGGTGTATGATGATGATGAAGAGTGGTTTCGATCAATATTTGCTAATTCCAAGAAAGAAGAGGCCATTCAGAATCAATATGAATTCTTTGTGCAACGAATGGGAGGGCCTCCTCTTTATTCCCAGAGGAAAGGTTAGCAGATTTTCTATCTTTAAATTTCCTTTTTATCATTTTGTGTGTGTTTGTGTTTATATTTTCAAATCTTCCTGGTGGATTTGGAGCTTGTTTTATTAACATAAAAATTCAAGAATAAAAAACTAAAAGGAAATAGTTTTGGATAAGTATTGGAATATGGAATTGCAATTATTCAACAATAGAAGAGTACCCTTTCTTGATTGATGAGGACCAGACCGAGTCAACATAAATTCTATCATACCTGGTTTGGTCTTTCCGGAAGACCTTTCTTTAACGAAATGTATGCTTAACCTTTGCTATTAGGTATGAATTGGGTGGTAGTATGTCGGATCTGGCCATTTGTTTGACGCCAGTATGTTCGATATGTTATAACTTTTTCATGTACTTGTAGGACTATTTCCCATGCTCGTGCCTCGTGCTCGGATATGAGTTCGACATTAGAGTTGGATTAATATATTGCTTTTCTGACTTAAAATTAGCCTCCATGGAAATTGTAACCTAAAATATTTTGGCAGTTGCATAGTGTTTTTCTTATTTTGATATATTAGGGTAAACAAAGGAAAAAGCTGACCACCTATTGTTGGGACTTGGATCATTCTTTAATAGCTATATGCTGCATGCTTAGTCTTCCTTTATGCAAGATTGCAATTTAGGAAGGATAAATTATCCTTATTCAAGACTTGTTTAGGGCAATAAATCAAGGAAAATGTAGTTTCTGGCTACTTGAACGAGTTCTCATTGCTATTTGCTAGATGGTAATCATTTGGTAATAAGGGTTCTGTCCACCTATGTTATTGTAAGTTTTGGATACTATTATCAATTTAATTTTTCGAGGATCATACTCCCAAGCTCGCTCACACACATATATGAATATGTGTTGGACATAGATATTTTCAAGAAAATAAAAGGTCTGGATAACATAGTTGTCCTCTATAGTCTTTCTCTTAACAATTTCTTGGAGTGGGGTTCATTTTACTCTTCTTGGCAGGCCATCCTGCATTAATCGGACGCCATAGACCGTTCCCAGTCACACATCAAGCTGCGGAGAGATGGTTACATCATATGGAAAAGGCACTCGAGAACACCCCAGATATTGATGCTGATTCAAAAGTCAAAATGATTAATTTTTTCAGGTTACATAACATATTTAGCTCTTCTCTCATTTTCGCGCTCCCTTTGCATATGTGTGTGACTGTGAATGCTTGTCATCTTATTGTCCGAATTCATGATGACATTATATCGTCTTTTTCTTCAGGCACACTGCATTTTTTCTTGTGGCTGGGGATGAGTTGAAGAATCAAAAACAGCAAGCTCCATGCAAATGCAAACATGGGGGCTGCAAATCAGCTGCACCATAAACTTATTAACAGGAATTCCCCCATTCCTCTGTTGGGAGAAACCTTGGATATTGCCATTCACAACTAAACTCCTCAGTATGACTGTGTTGTAGCTTATACAACCTTTTATATGAATAAAATCCCAAACATTTTGCTGTACTTATTTTTATATATTGATGAAAATGTTATAGGTACGAGAATAGTCCGACATTGACAGGAATAGCCCAGATAGGTGAATGTTAAGACTTCTCTCGCACTTGAATAGCTCCGAAAGGAATGCTTGGAGTTAGGGGAGTAAAAGGGTCGAGTCGAGCCCAAGTAGTGTTGAACTCGACTCAGCTCATTAAAAAATCGAGTCGAGTTTAAACTTGAGTAGTTTTTAACGAACCTGAATAATCTAAATCCCTAACCATATTACCTTGAATCTTAAATTCTAACCATAAACCCTAAATTCTAAAATTTTATACTAAAAAAACCTACACTATAAATCTTAAACTAAAACCCTAAAATTAAAGTGCTTGCGATACAAAAGGTTTCCACCATCTGTATATAAGATAATAATCCTTACAAGAAATATAAAAATTTAGTTATATATGAGTTAGGTACTATGCATGTGCAAATACCAGAGGGACCTGTCAAATTTCCTCACATTATATTGCTGCTTTGATTTTTAAAAAAATAAAAATATGAAATCAAATATTTTTCCTAAAATACAAAGCAAACACAATTATCTCACAAAATTATTAAATACACTTTTAAAATTTAAATTGTTTTAATTGGTACCGAGTATTCCATTCAATTTGTATTTCCTGATTTGTCAAAAAAAAAAACTGTATTTCCTGATTTAATTCCCTCAAACGAAAAACTTTGCCTCTAATTATAATTTTAAAAATTATGTTTAAACGTTATTTTTTTCTAACCGCTAAGTTATGATTCTAGATTATTTGGGTAAAACTTTGATACACATGTTTTACACAAGCATGTGTATTTACACTATAAAAATTTAAATCCTAAATCCCTAACTCTAACCCTAAAAAACTAATCCCTAAACCTTAAACCCATGTACTAAATCCTAAACACTAACCTTAAATTTTAAACCATACAACCTAAACCCTAAACTAAAAACTATAACCCCTAAAATTAAAAGGCACATGTAAACTAAAGTTTACACGACTTGTGTGTTAAATTTTTTCTCAGATTATTTATCAACAATATCCATTATATAATTTTAAAAATTATGTCAAGAAATTATAAATATAAATATTCAAACAATGCATCAAAACTAATACTCATTAAAGATGAAGGGCACAATGGCAAATACGTAATATTACTACATTTGAAATCGATTCAAAATGAACAGTATCAAGTATTAGAAATCTTGAACTTGCTCTCGCTCCCGGCCTCCCGCTCTCTCTCTCGCTGTGGCTCTCGCCACCAGGCTTTGTTGGCGCCCAGTTCGACGTTTCAAAAATCTCCAGCGACGTCGCATTTGAGGCAACAAAGAGAAGAAAGAAGACCAGGTTTTGCAGAGTTCGGTCGATCTTTGCTACTTCCAACAATGGCTTGTGGTTCGCCTCGAGCACGCATCGATCAGGTTTATCCTAAATCATATCTTTTTCTCAAAACCTTAATTTTCTTTCATTGTCATTTCATTTGAAACTCAAATATCAAGATTCTGATTTTGAAATCGGACTATACTTCAATTTCTTCTACTTCTATTCCGGGATAAAATGCTTTTTCGATTCTTTTTCTTATTTATAAATTAGGAATAAATTTGTTCATTACCTCGTGTTGTATTTTGGGTAGCTGGTATTCGCAAGAAAAACCCACCTGAGAAAATTTTGGGTGAAAAGTTTATAAAGAAGGGAAAGGATTGGACTGATGTTTGCTTTTGTGTTATTGGCTATGCAGTTTTTTGCTTCGAAGAAGAGGAGGCCCCAATCGCCTGGTTTGAAGATTGGGAGATTTGAAAAGAATGAAAAAAATAACAATGGAAGGTTCTCTTAGTGCTAAAGGCACTTTGGACAATCACCTAAGAACTTCACAAGATAATGAAGTCGTGCACCCTTCATGCACGACTAGCGGGAAGGATCCTATTAAAATGAACTTGACATCGGAGTTTGATAAATCTTCCAAACATGAAAATGAGCACTACTTGTTACCGGAAGGAGTGAAATCTCAAGTGTTTGAAGTGGCTCATAAGGGAATTTCTCTGGGCTTGTCCGAAGCAGGCAATGTTGCATTTGGAGGTCCTGATGAGGGTGCCATTCAAGTCAGGAAAAATCCAGAACTAAAACAGTTTGCTTCTGATTTTTTATCTTTGTATTGTAGGTAAGTAATATAGTTGTATCTTGTTTATTTCCGAGAACTGTTATGGTGATTTTTAGCCTTTCCCTCCTAGTATTTATATCGTCTTTTCTTTAACTCTGCCAAAGAAAAAAAAAGAATCCTATTGTTATCCTAATTGCCTTCATATGCAGTGAAGTTCCAGCAAATGTTGATTCACCATCAGAGACAAAGGTGAATGACCGAAAGAGACATGGTAGTCTGATGAGCGAGGGGGATAAAATGTTCAAGAGAAGGCATCTTATATCCCATCAGATAAAAACAGGAGATATTACTGTTTGTGCTATTAAGAAGAATCTTGAATATGAAACTGGAAAATTCCTTAGCAACCCTTCGGAAGAGGTAAGTGACTACTTTGCTCTAGTTTTGATGATTGAAATTCTCCTGACTATGGTTTGATTATTTTTTGTTCATTAAGGTAAACACTAGCAACAATTCCAATGAGCTTCAAGCAAGCTTAAGAAAGTGCACTACAGCAACCAAATTTGTCCTAAATGCAATGGAATGTTGTACACCTGGTTCATCAATTATTAAAGCATGTGCTCATAGGGCACCACAGTCAATGAGAGGAAGTTCTATGTTTTCACCTGGGGAAGCTTTCTGGAATGAAGCAATTGAAATGGCTGATGGTTTGTTTTCTCAAAGTGATATATTATCTGCTCAAGTAGCTGAAGAAACTAATAATCCAAAGAGCCAATATGAGGTAAAGAATACATCAAACTTAGGAATTACAATTGCTGGTTACGAGTCAAAGGAAATTCCTGATGAATGTGAGAGCAGAGTCAAACTTCAGGGAATTAGCACTGAAGCAGAAGAAAGGGATGGATAAAGAAGTGTCCTTTGCTGCCTGTCAAGCATCTTGACTTTTCATTTGAGGACAAAAACTTGGATGGAAGTATCCCTAATGTATTACAGAAGGGCAGTGAAGTGGCTGAATGCTGTATTACTAACCATATATCCCCCCCAACTGTTAATACACTCATAGATTGTGATGAAATACAGAGAAATGAAGAGGTGCAAGGAGAAAAACTGGAAAGTGCATCACTTAATGTGGTACCCAAAGTGGAAGTTAATTTATTAAGTCAAGATAATAATAGTATAAATTCCATGTCACCAGATAATGAAGCAAAGAAGTCAATTGGTGCCGATGAAAGCAATGAAACCAGTACTCCATTGAGTTCTGTGGCACGTAAAGACCAGCTAAGTATAA
>JAGYYJ010003093.1:0-136271 GCA_019671005.1 Hibiscus mutabilis | reverse complement strand
CTAGAACGAATACGGGTTAGGCACGATTTGGGTACATGTTAAGGACGTCCCATATTTAAGGGATATGGTTATAATTAATTATGTGTAAGAAATTACAAGGAAGTATCAAAAACGATTTTTAAGCTTTACATGCATACCCGAAATTATTTCTAAGTTAACGCTCTTTACCATCGCACCACGTTTTTTAATCAGTGTTCAAAACTTCAACTTACCTACAAGCTCAAGAAAGTAATTTTCCTTCTAATCCTTTAACTTTAAAAATTCTACTATACTATTTATATTATATTATTTTATACCATAATTATAATTATAATTACTACATACTATTAACGTCAACCAATTATATTTTTTAATTAATAAACGAATACGTATTAAATAGTTTTACATATTTTGCTTTGTGATATAAATCAAATTAATTATTTTTAATTTTTAATCACTTCTTTAACATAAATATTCCGACGTACCTTGTAATTTTGGAATTGTTGTTTTTCCGTATTACTATCCGTATCAGTATAGCACATGTATTTACATTTCGAAACAAAATGGAAAACGTAAGGTGCAAGTCGAAAACAAAAAGCACCTTCAAAGAAGTTGCCATAATGATGCCATCAAATATGATGCAGGTCAGAGTCAGAAGAGTTGTCGCTTGTAACCTGCATTGAAGCGGTGGATACAACCGCATTGAGTACGGGGGTTGTTATGTCCCTCCTCATTGTTCTATGTTTGGACTCGTCCAATGCACGTTTATCAAAGAATGTAACACAACAGCATGTTAACTGGCTTGATTGTGTGTCACCATCTGCATATCAATATTCATAGTTCTAACTCTTTCGAGAGAAGGTTGTAAAGTGTAATCCATCAACATTTAAGAAGTATATCAGTTATTGTCTATTCTTAAGACGACGATGGCAATTATATCTCAATTTGACCACTATGTTGCCCCCTATGTAGCAGCACGACATGGAATCGTTTCTTCTGCACGTTGGATGTTGGTCCTATCTGGTTGAGCTTCAAGTTTTCAGGATTTTTGCCTATTTCTAACATTGTACACTGAACACGACCAAAATGTTTCATTCTATTAAGTAAAATAAACCAACCAGGATGTTTCACTGGAAATTCTTTTGCTATGACCGTGTCAAATTAAACATCTAAAATACTTGTTTTTAGGACAATTCTTATTTGAGATTTCTCGCCAACCAGAAGCTGGTTTATCAACCAGAGCTGGAAGAGCAATCCATGAACTTCACCTCATGGTTATGTTACGTCTGCTACTTCTGCTACTGATGTTGGCCATCAACTTTGGTTCCGCCCGTCCTGGATTAGACCGAGCAGGTATTCTTCATAACCGGATTAATACTTACCATATGTTCTTTACTGCAACGGAAGCTTTACAAGCTTTGAACCTAACTGGATTCATGGAGCCGGTGGTTCTTCTGCTGGAATCTTACTGGTTTTCTGGGTTCTTGCCGTTTTGAAGTGTAAGATTTCTGGCATGAACTGAAAAACTTGGTTGAAGTTTGAATTTTCTAACAACAGAAAGTGCTTTTATGATAGAACATAAACGATGAAACTTCTGTTTTCAGTCATGTCCTTGTAAGGAGGAATATGCAGTTAAACGAAAACTCGTTTGTGTATGATTTCCACAATCCTTATTATATTTAAACTCATCTTGTTGGGTTAGAGAAAAGTTGAAAAACAACTATAATGAACCCTCATTTGACACTTACACTTAAATCCGAGAATATAGGCCAATACCATTAGCGTTTTGCAAATGTGTTTGTTCATTTTTCAATCATCTGATACCCCAGAAGAAAACAAATCAATTTCAACTGAAATGGATTAGTACACCAGCAACTTATCACAATCTAGTCCCAAAGGTATGGACGTATCTCAACAATAAACAGCATATACCATTTCAAGAGAGAACGACGTAACTCTCACGTCAAGTATGTTGAATCAATTCGAAATGTTACACATAAAACTGGAGAAATCAATGGCATAAAGTGTGAACAAATGAAGAGGAGAACGGCTCAGATACTACAGGGTATGAATCATGATCATAACCCAAAGGAATATCCCGCAGCAATGAAAGCTGTAACACCATACAACCACATGCGACTAGGTTGAGATAAATCATCAACACCGCTGCATTGATCATTGGCACCACTAAAGCATCCAGGTCTCGAAATTTTAGCTACACCTCCTTGTGGAACAAAGCTACTATTATGCTTACCACTGCTGAATAGCACACACCAGAAATAGGGACCCCCACCATCTGTGCCGGTCACAGCAGCCCCAACTTCGGTATGGTTCTTATTGTAAAGAATTTCCAAACTCTTCTCGTTTTCCATCAACATTGAGAATGCCTCAGAAGGCTCGACATATTTGGATTGACATCCAAGTAAACGACCAGTGATTGGAGAGAGGGTCGAGGTGTCAACACCACAGGTGGGGGCAAAAAGTTCAGCAAAAAGAGAATCAGAAGGCTTCTTGGATTCTCCTATAGCTTTACAATCACCTTGGAATGCTTTTATATATTGCAAACCAATGCAAGCCAGGCCTTGGTTATCAGCAAGAGATGATGACTTGTGTGCTGTCCTATTGGCATTAAGCACAGCCACCAACTCATCCGCAGGGTTATCGGTTACTTTAACTACAATCGAACAGTTCAATCATTAGGGCTAAAGAATAACAATACAATTAGATCATAAACTGAAAGCACAATGATTGCGCTCACTCGTAATTTCCGCTGTAGTACAATGATTAAATTTCCTCTTCTCTCTTCTACAAGAGATGTTTAGTCCTTATCATATTATATCATGGCTAATCAGAAGTTCAGATTTATATGTTTGACAAATTCCAAATCCATCTTCTTTCCATATATCAATATCAATATTTGCTACTAGACAGCCATTAGATACTAAAGAAGATCTATATTGAGAAATGATGAACGAGCATTAAAAAAGAGAAGCCTAAAACCAAAATACAAGGAAATCTAAGATCCAAAAGTAAAATTCCTTTCCTTTTTCAAGAATACCAAAATAAACCAACTAAAATACACAGATTTAAACACGAGAACCAGGAAAAATGGGCAATCATCAAAACTTTAAAACTGCAATGCCTGAGATTCAGATCAATATCATACCTTGCCAACTTAGAAATAACAGCTGCATTCGGAAAATATTAAAGAAACCCAGAAATAATCATGGAAAAAAGGAGTAGTTTTTACAGCTATGAATCAGATTAGTTCACTTCTTAAGACCGGAACGATGTACGAACTCATTCATTCATCACACAAACAAAAAAAAAAATATTTTCAATTTTTGGGACAGTAGCTAATAACTGGATAAGAGAAAGGAGGAGAGACTTACTTTGAGTATTGGCAGAAACGGAGAGGAAAAGAAAGGGAGAAAAAAGAAGCCACAAAGCCATTGCCATCGTTGCGGTGAAGAGTAGAGTAGAGTAGATCTGATGCAGAAGATAGAAATGAAAGAGAGGGAAGAGCCAGTCAGATGTCGACTTCGTTTCGGTTGCTTTACAACTACGGCTAATCTGTTCTTTTTTGGTCTTTATTTACCGACATTGCCACCATGCATCCGGGTCTCTTTAAAAAAATGTTTTCAACAAATTTTGTTTTAATTTAATAAAAATCATTAGTAATTAAGTACAGAACACAGAAGCATGTGAACTGTGAAGAACACAATATTTTAAACCCAACTATTCTGTTTTAAGTTGTTTTTTTAATATAAGTAAACCCCTACGTGTTTTACTCTAATTTTCATTTTAATTAATAATTGTATTTTAAATAAAACTTAAAAAATTTGAGTTTGAGTTTTTAGATCTTACCTTATTTATACTAAATAAACTATCTTAAATATTGGTGGTGGTATGAATAAACTATGAAACCGAAAGGGAAACCAATTTTTTTTCTTCATTTTAAGTAAAACTTAGGGTAAACTATCTATTTGGTACTCATCTATTCACATGTCAGTTTGGTCACAAAAAATGAATTACATTTTTTCTATTTTTGAAACAAAAAAAGTAAATAATATTTTTTATTTTTTATTTTCTCTCTCCTAATAAGAAAACGTCATGTTAGTCTTGTCGTTAACTTTTAACGGTTGAGATTAAAATAGAAAAAAAAAGTAATGTTATGTACCATTTCTAAAAAAATAGTTGGATGACAAAAAAAATAAGAAGAACTAGTATACAAATGGATAGTTTAAACGAAAAATAATTGCAGCATTTTTAGATCTGTTTTTGTGCAAAATAAATTTTTTTATTGCGGGTGTAAAAGCATAAATATAGACAAAGGCAGAGAATTTAACTGTTCGGAGGAAGGAGCATAAATTATAAATCGAACATCATGTCATCAAGAAAATTTGACTGATAACCTGAATTGAAATGGGCCTTTTTGTATGCTTCTAAATTGTCCAAATTTCTGGAAATGAATGTGATGCTAAAGAATGAAATGGAAAGTATTCAGCCAGGTCCGTTTAGAAAAACAACATTTGGATTAAAATATAATAGAATAAAGCCCCATCCCCTATCGAGCCAGGGCGATAGACAACACGACGGACAGTATTAGCCACCCCAGCATGAAATATCCCACCAATCTCGTCGGCCCGACGTCCTCCGGTTCCTGTCACGCAAAACATAAAAAAACTCTCACTAAGAGTTAAAACCGATCATTATAATTGGCTAAAAACAAAAAATAAAAAAGAAACGAAAATGGTTGATTACCTCTGGTGGAGGATCCTCCGTAGGAATTTGGGTGATGTCCGCCTCAAAAGGCCAAGCATATCTATCTGGGTTTTCACTTCTCGCCAAGCTCCAGTCATACAACCTTCTTTCCTCCACCGATGACAAAATCGAGTATGATTCCTGAGAAGAACAAAATGAACTTCTCACTTCTCACTTCTCAGCTTATATATGATTATATCAAATATGAGATACATAAATGTTTATAATATTCAAAGACTGACTTTCAAGAGATCCATTTTGTTGCTGAGTTCTGCTTCATCCAGACCCTGATTCAGGAGTTGATCAACCTTGTTTCTGTAGGCCACTGTGACCTGTTCATAAGAACATCCTCTTTGAAGGCCAAGTCTACCATAGTGATCTACATCTGTTATTGCTGCATGCTAAAACTAAAACCTCATCAGTTTTTTTTCTTCCAAGAAATAATTATGAATGCATAAGGATTCAATGCTAGTCCTAAGTGAAAAGGGTTGATCGTGAGTTACCGATGCCACGGAGAGCTCGTTCAACATTAAGAGCAGAGATTAGAGAAGGAGGTCCCTTAGGAGTTTCATCAATGGATTTTTCTGATTCCGTTTCAGTGGCTGCAGGTGTCTCGGATGATACATCACCGGAGCTCCTGATGCTCAGTCTTCTTCTCTGCTTTATCGAAAATTTGAGGGTAGAATTTGAGAATATGGAGGCGTATTGTGGAGTTGGGGCACGAATGTTCTTGCCAGAAATGTAGAGTGTTGCAGCAGTGGTTGATAGAGCCATGACTTTTGTCACAGTTTTCTGGTTCTCTACTTTCCAATGGTTTTTCTATTCGACAGATGCAGGAGATAAGACGTGAGCTTTTAACCAAAGGATCATTATCTTCTCAGAAAGCATAACAATTATGAATATAAACGTGTCCAAATTTTACATCATGATTCTGATTCCCGCGTACTGCAAGTGGATTTGGGCCTGGGAAGCTAATCTTTTAACATATCTTCAAGTCTCCAAACTTATAACCTATTATTAACACACGAAAAAAATATAATTCAATCTTTATTGAAACTTATCTATATTTTAGTTTTAATACAATGATATAATTTATAATTTACATTTCTTCAAAGTGTAGTTTAAGATAAATATAAAGTAATAAAAAAAATTTATATGAAAAAAGTAACAATAAAAATAAAATAGTTTAAATAAATATAAAATTTTATAAGTTTTTTAAAAATAATTTTTATATATAATTAAAATTGAATAAATATTGCTTAAATAATTATGTTAAAAAATTTTAAATAATAATTTGTAATATACAAATCATTTTATTGTGAAAATGATCCATGAACTTTGTGGCATTATTAAAAATCGTGATTTAAATTTGATTCATGAAGTTTTAAAATTTAGATGTTAAAATATATTTTAACTTTTGTTACATTTATGTCACACTTCAATTTAATCAATAAATTCCAGTCGGTCGATAGTTTATTATACTTTTTCTTCATTTAGAAATCAAACACTATACACCTTTCTACTTGATACCGAAAAATATTAATAATATAAAAAAACATATAAATATTTAAAAACAAACTTGAAATCACCAAAAAAAACATTAAATTAAAAATCATAAACTTCGAATAAAAATTAAATTCATAGGAGTAAAATATATGAATATATCGATCCAATATACTTTCTTAAAAGTGAGAAACTCTAATTTTCTCCTCCAATTACAAAATAGTACAGCGGTACTTTTCATTATTTGCATAATTTACCTTAGAATCTAAATAAAAAAGTACATTTTAAATTTGTATTATTATATATGTTGGAAAATAGAGGTAAAGAAAATATATTGTAGGTTCATTGTGTCGACTGTAACCTTTCACAACTCCAGCAAAGACTAAGAACAAGACAGTTATATGGCCGATAAAAAACCTTTTTCGAACACATCAAGGAACTCGGTTCTGCTTCTTACAATCCTATGGAACACTTCCCCAATATGCACCTGCAAAGGTGTTAATCCTTGTTCCATTACCAAACAAATCTTCGTCAATTCCGCCACATGACTACCTACTTCTTTTAATTTCTCAGCGTCTTCGAGGAACTAAAAAGAGCCCGCAATTTGGTCATTATTAAGGGTGATGGATTGTGAGGTGAGAATATTTGGATCGATTGGAGGGTTGAGTGGTTGCTCTCGAAAAGTGGTGTTGCGAGTTTCTGCCATTTCGAATCGAACCTTGCTCTGAAACTAAATTGTAGGAGCTAAATTTCGAAGGGAAAAAAATGATAAAACAGAAAAATAATGTTTGATTAGAAGTAGTAGTAAAGAATCTTAATACTAATGCAACCAATAAACTAAAAGTTTCAAATAATAATAATCCTAAAACTAAGAACAAATTATAGCTTATTTATAATAAATAGTCTAGACTGTTATTTGCTGAAAAACAAAATTAAAGTCTTAAAAAATAAAAAATAATAAAAATATGACAGAACTAATAGATGTATAGGTCACGAGGTTGTGTATGCCAAGTGAATAAGACTTTGTCGAGCAGTTGATTCATATCGCCCCTTCTCTCCTCTTATTCGCATCTTCCAATGCACTAATCACATTTCCTAGAGCTAGAAAACCT
This sequence comes from Hibiscus mutabilis, assembly GCA_019671005.1. Lineage (NCBI taxonomy): Eukaryota > Viridiplantae > Streptophyta > Magnoliopsida > Malvales > Malvaceae > Hibiscus > Hibiscus mutabilis. Next base: position 128,913 of record JAGYYJ010003093.1, on the reverse strand, counting down.
TTATTGATATCTAACATTTAGCACAAAGTTTAATGTCGTCGATTACAGCTTACTATTAAAATAGAAGGTTTTGGATAAAATGAAATAAAATCACATTCTTTGAAGCACATGCCACCGACTCCTGTTCTCTTTAAGCTAGCAATGTCCAGTACATGAAACTAACATATGAAAATCCTCATTAGAAAAATATGAAACTAACATGACCATATGCAAGTACAGTAGCATTATAACCCTGGAAAATGCATCAACAAGAGGAGCAACGCAATCATCATAAAAATCTGAAGACGGCGAGCCAGCTCCCTCATAAGCGTAATCATAGTTTAATGTTCTGACCCAATTTGAACCTATGCAACAAAAAAAAAAATTGTGACTATTTCAACACCCATATTCGTTTCAAAATCAAAACCGGGAACAATAATAATACAATCCGTACATCCATTGAGAAGCTCAGTAGTAATTAACGGTGAACCTTACGGATTTTGAGTTCTCCATCACCAATGAACGTGACACAAATCTGTAAAAGAATTCTTGAAACTGCTGGTGCAACCCTGCTTTAGCAATCGAGGCCCGGAGAACAGCATGACGTTTTTTTTTTGGTAAACTATTTAAATGATTACTCAACTAGAGTTGGTCTCGATTGAGACCTGTATTTTCAATTGTAGCAACTATAAACCACATAACTATTTAAGATTCACCGCTTTATTGGAGGAATAAAATAACAACAAGTAGATTATTACCTCTAACAGGATTTGAGCCTAGACAAGCACAGTGAGAGTGGTGTGTGCTTGCCACTAAGCCAACTGCATTTTTGTAGTTTATGATACAACATTTAATATATATGTTAATGTTTTGTTCATGCCATGAAAAAAATTAAATATAGATTAAAAAACTCTAACATAACACACTTGAGATGCAACAAAAACATCTAAATCACTGAAATATATCTATTAATTAAACTAAAATTAACACACTTGTATTTTTAAACTAAATATAAGATACTTTTCTTTTCACAATTATATTTTTTTATAGTTTCACATATATAGTCATAATATTATTTTCCCAACTTAATTGATAATTTTATTTTTATTAAATTTTTTAACTAAATTACTATATATGTAAAATTATATTAAAAAATAAAAACTTAAATTTATATTTAAAAATTATTTAACAAATCTTCGCCCGTTCGCATGTCTGTCCGTCTTATGGTTTGTTTGTTCGTTTGTCTATTTGTTCGTCTGTCTATTCGATTTAGTGTGTTTGTCCGTCTCATCTGTCGTATGTTCATTCGGTCTGTCTGTTCAGTCCGTCTGTCTATCTGGTCAGGCTTGTATATTCGTTCGGTTCATTCGTTCGTCCGTCTATCTATTCGTCTGGTCTATCCGTTCATCTGTCCATTCGTCTATTTCTTCCGTTCATCCGCCCATTCGTCTGGTCCGGTCTGCACTTCTGTCTTGTCTATTCAGTACAGTCCGGTCTGTCTGTCTATCTGGTCTGGTCCGTTTGTTCGTCCGTCCAATTCATCTGGTCTACTTGTTTGTTCGTCCGTCCAATTCGATCAGTTTGTATGTTTGACATGTCTGTCCGTTCGGCCCATAAGTTTGTCGTTCGATTTGTCTGTCCGTCTGGTATGTTCATCCGTCTAGTCTGTTTGTTCGTCTGGTTCGTCTATCCAGCCGGTCTGACCCATTAATTTGTCAGTACGTCCTTTCGTCCCTCCGATTCATAAGTTCGTTCGTCCGTTTGTCGAGCCGGTCTAGTTTGTTGCTTTTTTGTTTGTTTGTATGTATGGTCCAATATGTCTGTTTGTTCATCCATTCGGCCCGATCCGATACGTTTATACGTCCAATCCAGTCTGGTTCGTCTGTTCGTCAATCTTTTCGTCTATCTTGTCAGTTCATCTATTCGTTCGATACATCTGTTCACTCGGTCCATAAGTTTGTCCGTTCAATTTGTCTGTCTGTCCATCTGTGGTATAATTTCTCATAAATGCATTTAATTGATTAGTCTCGTTGATAATGTGATGAGCAAAACTTATAATATAATTTCTCATTGAACGCACGTTATTAAACACCATCGTTTAAATTCTAATTCATGAATTTTAAAAATATTAAAATGTATTTTAGGTTCTGCTATACGTATATCACACTTCAATTTAAATTATAGACACTCGATGTGTATTCTACTTTTTCGTTATTTAGAAATCAAACACTCTTTATCTCTACCACTTGAGACCAAAAATACATTACTAATATAAAAAATATCTAAATGCTTAAAAACAAACAAGAAATCACCGAAAAAATATTAAATTAAAAATTATATATTTCCAAAAAAATTGAATTCATGCGAGTAGAATATATGCATATGTCGATCCAAATTCAATATACTTTCTTAAAAGTGAGGAACTCTAGCTTTTCTCCCCCAATTATAAAATAGTACAGCAGTAATTTTCAATATTTGCATAATTTACCTGAAAATCTAAATAAAAAAAAGTAAAATTTAAATTTGTATTATTATATATGTTAGAAAATAGAAGTAAAGAAAATATATTGCAGGTTCATTGTGTCGACTGTAACCTTTCACAACTCCAGCGAGAATCAAGAACAAAACAGTTATATGGCCGGTAAAGAACCTTTCTCCAACACATCAAGGAACTCAGTTCTGCTTCTTACAATCCTATGAAACACTTCCCTAATATGCATCTGCAAAGGCGTCAATCCTTGTTCCATTACCTGACATATCTCCGTCAGTTCTGTCACATGATCAGCCATTTCTTTTAATTTTTCAGCGTCTCCGGGGAACTGAAAAGAGTCCGCGAAGTCTATCAAACTCTGAGCCGATCTCTCCATTTTCTGCATCTCGTCCAACAGCCCAGCCATTCCTTTCTTTTCTTTCTTCTTCCACTCGTCGGCGATCTTCTCTTGTAACCCGATCAAGCTATGGGCCCAATTCAGTTGTTTGGGAACCGGGAAGTGGGTGGGCAGACCGGTCCTCTCTTGACAAGGTATCGCGGCTACCAATGCCCACATCACGAAAATCATGATCACGTTCATTGTATAAATGGCGGAGGGTAAACTGGAAGCCTCCCCTCCACGTGGCGCGACGAGGTTGTAAATCGTGGATTGAATCTGTTTTGCGGCGGACCAATTCTTAGCCACCTGCCAAGAAAGTGACCTGAAATGTCCGGCGACTCGATCTTTATTACCACTTCGGTGACCAAAGGACCAGCTCCTTTCCGTGGATTTAGCATGGGTGCCTTCTTTGTCGTCCAGGTTTATTGCTGACATGAGCGTTAGTAAGGCCCTTTTAGCTCGCTTTACTTCGCCGTCCCCGATGGGTTTCTGGTCCAGAGCCGAAATAGCAATCTGGGACAGTTTTAAGCAATGTCTTATGGACTCAACCCCGTTGGTAACGGCATTACAAATGTCCAGAGCCTTGACGGCGCGGTCCAGGAGTTCAGGGATCAAGCGATCAAAAGGAGGCTTGGAGAGGTGGGAAGGGTCACGATCCATGAGGAGAATAGCTTCAAATTCAGCTTCGCAGCAGAGGAAAACATCGAGGAGTTTGCGTAGCCAGGAAATGGAGAGAACGGCATCGTCATCGGACGGGGAAGAGAGTTCGGAGAAACGATCGGAAACATGCCTTTGGAAAATCTCAATGTCTTCAATCTCTTGTTCGTGAATACCGTCCATGACGGCGACTTGGTTCCTCCGGATACTGATTCTCCCCAAGAAAGAGCCTTGGTAGTCGATGGGATTCATTTCCGCCGGAAATGCTTTTGAGATTGAAAAGATGGCAATCTATGTCTATGTGAGGCCAAATAAACGAAAGCGAAATCGATGGAAAATGAATGGTGGTTGGAGGCTGGTTCTTAGGAGGCTGACTCGGGACTCCTTCCTTTGCTGTTATTTCATGGATTGGCCTCCCTCTCTTTGATTTGATTCCCTATTACTCTTCCGCACGATCACACCATGTAATGCTTATACATACCCAATTAAATAATTAAATTCTAATGTCTGAAATCAAATATGATTATGGTCAAATAAATACTACTTTATATATTTATATATAAGAATATGGTTTACTTTAAATTACATTCGTCTTACATTAGACTTAACAAACCAAAGGTCCGAAGCATGATGTTACATAGCACCATAGGCCTCAACTCTTGCAAGATAATAAGCTTAAATCTGAAAAATACTCTCCGTCCATGTTAGATTAGAACTAAATCGCTTCATTACAACTCGTCTTGTCCTAAGCTCTGGTCACAGAATCAGCCCATTTCATCCCTGGTTGAAACAAAAAGATAGAATGAGAACTCATTGTTAAAGGAAGACGTGAGTTATGGCTTCATATCAGGTACTTGTATTCTAATGCCAGAATGCTGTTCGAATTAAACTGCGATGCACAACAACTAGCAACGGTTGCTAGTTCATATTTCTTCCCTTTCTCAAACACCTCGAGTAACCGTTATCTTCTCAAATGGGGATCCCTACATGTTTCAAGTGAATAAATCCTAACATTTAATATAATTCAAAACAAGTCTACCAGGACAATCTGAGTTGCTTAAAACAGCAAATGAGTCGAAGTGCACATATCTAAACATAAGATGAGTGGTAATGGTGATATACTGAATGAGGATAATGTTTATTGTTCATGGTTGGATAAGCTCACCTTGTAAGAAAGGAATGGAAAGGGGATGCTTACCTATGATATAAAACATTCTTCGGCAAACATGCGATAATGATCAAGTGGTTGCATAGGTTGCGTCTGGCCTGTCCTGATTGACTTGGTTGAGATTTACATGTTGGGGAAGGAGATTGTATCGTATACCCAGCTCCTCAAAAATTCTCTTCAACTCGAGGACCAGTTCAGTTCTACGCCTGTTCTTCTCTCTGAAGTCCTGGAAGTTCATCGTGTGATTGCAAAAGAGAGCCATCTTTAACTTATTGACATTCTCGATTTCCCTCACCACCACAAGGTGGTTAGGATGCCACAGGGTATTGGCTTCCAAATGCCTGGTTAGACATAACAGCAGAGAGAATATGAATTTACAGACCACGATGAACTATGGGTAAATTATTTATTTCTCTAATGGTTATTTGTGCCAGTTAAGGTGTCAAGCCATTGGGACACCCTGCATGAAGCTATAGCAATGTTTGGTTTTCTCATAACCAAACCTTACATGGATTAAAGGTAGGATAAAGCTACAATCAACTTACTTCTTTATTTCTTCTTTCAGCCTGCCTATTGTCTTTGCTGGGGTCATAAAATCGATCGAGAACTCTATTGTATCACTCATATCTGGGCTTCTGTAATAGTTGCTGATGGGCTTTGTAGCCAAAACTGAATTAGGGTAGTACACCTTTTCATTATCAAGCTTCAGGAAGACGGTCGTTAGAATATTCATCTCCTCAACCAGCAACTGTGAGTTACCAAGTTATAAGCATAATCAGTAATCTTTTCCAGGCCTTTTCATAATCAGTAGTCTTTTTCAATAGTTACCTGAACACCATCAACCACACAACGATCACCGACATCGAATGGATGCATCACAAACACGAATATGATAGCTTCAAATATAGTCTTGCAGGTGTTTCCAAACATAAAAGCTGCCACTACTAGCTGTGATGAAAGTAGCAGAAGCAATTTTGTGGTTGCAATTTCCACCAAAAGAAGCCATATTACAATAGTAACAACGATTACAACCGCCGTCACGAGTGCATTCAACTGCTTTACAGCTGTTTTGGTGTCACTCAAAGCATGTCCTAGTGTTTTCCGATCCTGGTAAACCTTTATCTGCATCAAAATAAAAAATACATGGATGTTAATCAAGAAGCCCCATCTTCAGGGATGGTTTTCCTTCATATCAGCAAAGCTACAACACTGGAGTTGTGTTCAAACCATCAAAACTCAATTATGAGATCGCAATGAGTGTATTCACAAACTACACAATTTCCACAGAATAAACACGTGGATTATTATGTCCAGAACAAATTGTTTTCACCAAAATCTACAACAATGAAGGCATATGGACAGTATGCACTCCATTGTCACATACTTGCATAAATATAAAAAAGTTTAAAATGTTACTCAAGATATTGGATTCATATAGAGCTCTTACCACCCAGTTTGTGAAACTTTTTCTGTCAATTTTTCCATTGCTCGATCCTTCAAACAAAGGAATCACAAGATCCACCTCCTCCTTAATCATGAATCTTAAGAGGTCATCCTCATCAATGTAACTGACCATAAAGAGCATATGGTTAGAGTAAGAAATGTAATTCTTTTTAAAAAAATGAGCTGGCAGGAATATCACTATAAACATCAAAGAAGGCTGATCTTCTCACCTGCGATTTTGATCACTATCATGTCGGGCTACATGTGCAAAAATATGATGAGCAACATACAGTGCCTCCTCCTCATTGGTAATTTCATTACCCGCTTGTTCGCCACCTTCATCACAAGCACTTTCCTCTAATGTGTTGGAGACTGTGGAAAGCCCTGAATTCGTGATAGCATCTACCAACACCTTCATATGCCAAGCTGAAACTTTCTCTCGCTTCAACCTATGGACCTTTCCCATGTCAATCAACCTTTTTGTTTTAGGTTCTTTACCCTTTTTTGCATTGCTAATGATCAACTGAGCAGGCGGTTTGTGAATCCCATCAATCTCCATAAACGGTGGTCCCGAAAGGGTCCTAAGCACGTAGTGATGGAAGACTGATTCTTGTATTCTGTCAAAGAATTTGTTCATGTGGAAATTCGAAGCCAATATCTTTAACAACAAAGTCTTCAACAGACACAAAAATGATCCAATGACTATGCTTACTAGAGTCCAGGTTACATGATTGAGAACTTTTGTTGCAGTCTTTGATCTCTCAATATCAAGAAAAAGAATAACCCAAGTAGCAAGAACTACGCTAAGCCAAATAAACACCTGAACACTCTTCTTCAAACCATGAACGAAATACAACACTTTCTTCCGAAGCAGAAAGTTAATCTCGATCACGAAAACAACCAGAAGCATAAACCAACGAGTAACCAAAAAACCACAGAATATAACCACCACAAGTACACACCACTTCCAAATTTCCAAACCCCATAAAAGGATGTTATTTTCTTTACCTATAGTTAAGCTAGTTATTAAACACCCCAATAGCAACACAAATACAATCCACTCAATCACAACCTTGGGTTTCACTCCATTGAGCTTCTCCTTTTGCAGTTTAACTTTCTTAATTATCTCCTCATTTTCATCTTCTCCAGCGGAGCCTCTAGAGGCCATTGATAATGTTTTCGACACGGCAGAATCCATCCTAACACATCTAGCCGACTTGTTATTAGGGGAGGCCTTATTGATGGAGGAGAGTCTATAAGGTGAATTACCACCAACATGTTCTTGATAAGCTAAATTACTGTCTTCCATATTATCAGATTCAGGGACATAAGATTGTTCTCCAAATCTAGACTTGGGTTTAGCAGACGACCTTCGTCTAAGAATAGGCTCATTACCTGCAATTGGGGCTTTAGGTGGTTTATTTGCAGTAGGACCAGGAGTAACAGAGCTAGATTCCGTCGATGCTTTGTTGGGTGAACCCTGAGAATTAAGCTTAGAGTCCAATGCCTCTGCTTCTTTTGGATAAGACCCTTTCGAATTTTCTTCACCGGAGACATTAATCACCACTTGTGTTCTTCCGCTGTTTCCCTCCTCGGCCATTGCTTTAGTTTCCCGTGAAGACTCTGGTAAGAGAAAGGGAAAAAATGAAGCAAAGAACTTGGTTCGACTTACAAAACAGAATCAGGTTTACGTTTAGGAACAAAAGAGGCAAACTTTACATTTAAAAATACGACCTTTCTTTTATGACATCTTAACAGCTGTTAAAGTAGCGTCAGAGATCTCATTAAATCAATCGCACCACATAGAAAACAAAGAATCAACCTTTTTCTTTTTCTTAACTAAGAAATAATACGATTATTATTCAGTTTTAGGATCAAATGAGCTGGGTGCACTTTACCTCAGATACAAGGTTTCCAGAAAGAATAAGCATCCAAAGAATCCCCAGAAAGAGTAAAAACAAAGAACCACGAGTTCACACCTCAAGCAAGTGCAAAGATACCAAACAAAGGGCAGCAAAGAGCGGGAAAACGAAGAAACAAACTACATGAAAAAAGACCAGGATTGAGAAATGTCTAGTTCAGACAGTGAAAAACAAGCACTTGTCCGAAAAAGAAAATTGGAAAATGCTCCATATGGTGGGAAACGGAGAAATATAGATTTTGATACAGTCAACAGGGGAGTTAAAATAAAATAAAATCAAATCAAATCAAAACTATGAATGAAAACTCAGGTTTTTAATCATAACCTTGTTTGTCGCTAAGAACGTAGTTATCGGTGAGAGAACTTATATCACTATATAATATTAGTCTGTTATTTTCAACAGTACGAGCCATGGAGAGTTTTTAACGAGAAGAACCATTGGTTTTTTATTCTTCTTCTTTTTCCCTTTCTTTTTGTGGTGATTTATAAGCTTTTAATGTAGAAAATTAGGGCGGGACTAGAAGTAGACGATGAACAGACAAAAGGGTATATCTGGGAATTTAGAGAACTGGACCTACGGGTTAGGGTTCGCTCCTCTGGAACGCTGTCCGTTGTTTATTTTGAGCGTTAGGCACGACGTGTCTTTGATTTGGTTGCACACGTCGTAAGTCGTAATTATGGCATTATTATATAAGAAATTTTTTTCAATTAATTATTTACGAAAATAATCTTCTATTAATGTTATTTAGTCCACATAAATTGAACTCACTCTTTGTAAAAACAAATTTAAATCTCACTTTCTACAAAAATGAATTTCCTATTGAATATTCTTTTTAAATAGGTATGTAGACGATTTAAAGATATTTTCTAAATAACATTGATCGAGAGTTATTTTTATAAATAATTATTTTTAAAAATTTCATATAATTAAACCCGTAATTATTATCAAATTTTACATAAATCTATTATAAAACGATTTTTCAATTTATTGTTTTTTACATTTATAACTACACAATTTGAACCCATTATAAGTTAACATCTAAATTTTTCTGATATTCATTTCAGATTATTAATTGTATTATTTGAAACCTTAGTTTAAACTAAGTTGTAATTAAATCAGAATCAATATTTTTATTTAATGTTTTAGATTGAATATTATATATTTAAAAAGTCAAAACCCAACAATTTAGTTGAATTAAAAATGACTGGCTCTTGGAATATAACTTGAAATATATAAAATATACTAATATGTCAAGAAAATATACATTTGTTAAAAAGAAAGAAATATAGAAAGTATGGATCCATCCACTTCTTACATGTCGGTGCGTGACAGAAGTCAGATTTATTTTTATTCTCATTATTTTCCCAATACGAGAAGATTACGGAAAATTTACATTAATATTGTGGTGAGAATTTTTTTCATAAAATATTATTTTGGGTATATTAGTTCTCGAAGTATTGTTGTTTGAACAGTGAATTAAAGTCGGTACTTAATGGGTTCGAATTTGAGATTTTTTCTTTAAGTCGAATTCAACTGGTGCCAACTTTAGAGTTTTTTCTCTAAAATTGTCGGCTTTGGGTGCACTGTTCAAACAACAGTACTTCTGGAATTAATTTGCCCAGAATTATACTTTAGGAAAAAAAATTCCCGCCACAATATTGGTGTAAAATTTCCAAAAGATTGCAGAAAAAACGAATAATCAAACACCTTTATAAAAAACTAATTATTTTATATATAATTTGTATACAACTTATTTTATCTAAATATTTATTTAAATTTTAAGTTTTAAATATGAAAAATGACAATTCAATACTCAAATTTATATAAAATTCATTCTACACATCCTATGTATTAAATATTTTTCCTAATAAATTGAACATTTTAAATTGGCACTCAATTAGGGCTATTTTTGGTTACTTATAAATCGATGTGGTCCTACTGTATGGAAAAGTACCGCGGAAAGCAATAGCTTTTCTCTATAAAATTTAATTGAAGTCTTGGAAGATAAAAACAAAAACAGCAATTGAGCTAACCTCCTAAGAAATATAAAAATTGGAACGACCTAATCCTCATTTTATACGACAAATATGATTGTATTTAATACTCATTTGTTGTCAAAGAAAAAACAGAGAAGGAACCATCAGCGGCAAACGTTGTTGGACTGTGTTTTTCAATGTTACGTACAACGACATACTTTAGAGTAAAAATTTGGGGTCAATTTAAATTAAAAAAAAATAAATGATGAATTAAAATTTTCATAGAAAATAATAATGCTGAGATAGTCAATAATATCTTTTTAAAATTTATGAGAGATGACTTGGTTAAAAATATTTAAAATTTTAAGTTTAATATGAATTTTAAAAAATTTTGAGAAGTTATTTAAAATTTTAAGGACCAAGTTCTAATTTCTCAAAATGTTGGGGTCATGCCTATAATTTTAAAATTTGAGTGAGTCGACCGCGAGTAGGGTAGTGCTCGTTAAAATTTTGTTGTTCGACTCGGCTCATGCTCGTTAAAAAATATCGTTGTTCAACTGGACTCGTTGCTCGTTAAGCTTGCTAAAATTTTTACCTTATTTTTTTAAATATAAGTAAAATCTAGTGATACTATTAAATTTTAATATTAACATATAAATTAAAAAAAAATTGAGGATCGAAAAGATAAATAAGTGAACCTGTCATGACTGAGTTAGAGATGAAGTTGATATTCGAGTGTGAGATTCTTTTTAATTTTTCAATAATCTTCGATGAACAATAAAAGAAATAAAACCTTAAGGAGTTATAGAGTTTAAACTTTCAATCGTATTTTTTATTTGTGAACTAAAGACTTTTTTATTTTTATTTATAAAGTAATAATAAAATAAAGAGGTGAGACTTTAATAAAAAAAACGAATGAAAGATTAATTATTATAATTTAATTTATTATTAATAAATGATTTTTTTTAATTATCGGGAAATCATCTGAAACCAAAAATTTTAGGGGAAATTACCTAGCAAGCCACTTAGTTTTTTTAAAAATTTTAACTAATATTTAAATTTTTTAGAACATATTTTTTAAGATAACTACAAAAAAACCATAAAAAAATTATAAAAAATATCGAGCTTCTATCGAACTTATCGAGTCGAGTTAGGCCTTGCTCGATTCGACTTGCTAAGATCTCGAGTTGAACTTGAATTTGAGTCGAGCATTGATCGAGTTTTGATCAAGTCGAGTTCGAGTTGTTTGCGAACTACTCAACTCAATTAGCACCAAGACATGCCTCGTAGTAGGGGTGGGCATTGTCAGGTACCTCATTGCTCGGCCCGTGTCCCGGCCCATCACATCCTACCTGCTACTCGGGTACTCGTAAAACCCGGGTACCCAAAAAATTGGGTACCGGGTACCGGGTTCATATTAGAAAACAAGAAGCTTGATTATCATTGAAATTAATTGAATGAGAGATTTTTATTTTATTTTATTTTATTATAAAGGATATTAGAAAACCCGAGATTCAATGCATACTATGAAAAATGCGTTATTAAGGACAATTTTATTCAAAATTTTCATTGCATTGAATGAAAATTACGACTTAACCATGACTACTTGTATAATCAAACTGATGCTACTGTAGGGAAGAACACTGCACTAAGCAGTACTTTTCTTTGAATCTGGTTTGGAAGTTTGACAAAATGGATGTAATGTCTGCAAAGGCTGGTCTAACAGAAGCATCTTCGTCCCATGACCGGCGAATCAACTCGATCACCTCTCCTAATTCGCCATCGTCTTCCGGTAGTGCCGGCCTTAGCTTTCCTTCTCCAACCTCCAAGGCAATCTAATCACAACATCCAATGGACATATGTGTTATTGCACCATAGATATAATAATGTTAATGGTTAATCGATTGAATACCTTGGCCGGTCCATAATTTGTCTCAATATAAGGATGGTTGCCGGTGATGAGTTCGTTGAGAACGATCCCAAAGCTGTACACATCGGACTTTTCGTTGTAAGGCTCACATCTGATAATCTCTGGTGCCATGTAAACATAAGTTCCCGTTTCACCTGTAAGTGCCATTTCTTCATCGTTTAGAAACCGAGCATGGCCGAAATCAGCCACCCTGACATGCTTCGCATCGTCTAGGAAAATGTTGCTCGGCTTCAAGTCACGGTGCAGGACTTTGGGTTTTTGTCCATGGAGATATTGCATTGCTTGTGCAATCTCCACTGCTTTGCTCAATCTCTCTTCGAACGGAGGAAACGGTGTTGCACTTCCTTTTCGCCGGTTATTACCAGATCCATGCAGCCAATCCTTCAGTGTCATGCTCAACAACTCTGTCACTATCCAACCTCGCATAGGCGGCTCGAGGCATGCACCCATTAGCTGGAGTATAAAAGGATGGCGCTGCTTAGATAATGTCTCAACTTCTTGAGCGAGAAACGCGACACCGTTTTCGTTTTTTTCGAAGAAATTGGGGTATACACACTTCACTGCAACTTCAAGGCCTCGCCATATGCCTCTGTATATGTCTGCAGTGCTCCCTTGAGCAACTTTTTCTCGCAACTCAGTCTGCTTCAATCAATTACCAATCAAACTCTTAAAAAGTTCGGTTTTCAACATTTGCAATGACTTAAAGCATTACCTCGAGAGGGTCGACAAACCATCCGTTCAACTTGGCCCGATCGATGAGTAGGCCTAGATTCGATTGGTGAGAAGCTGAGGTAGGGAGTAGAGGACTGGTGGTTCTGGTATCGACATTGAGGACAACATCCCGAGAAATAGGAGATTTGTGGTTAATGATATGGTCCAAGAATCCATTATCCTGGGCTATTTGAAGACAGTACCTTAAAGAGTCCTGTGTTCTCTCCATTTTCATTTTGTACACGGTCCGGATTTCCTTCTGTTTCTGGACTTCCTTTTCAAGCTCTGTCACCTTAACCAAAGCCCAAAACACACATAATTAAAAGTCCAAAAAATGGTCCTAAAAACAATATATGCCGACCATTTAGTTTATGTGTTTTATATGTACAGTTGAAACAGTGGTTTGTCAGACTGAAGAAAAGGGTGAATGGACCACAATATCATTATGTACATTTTCAATCTGCAAAACCGGGACCTAAAAAGCTAATGAAAATAGTTCGGTACCAAAGGAAATGAAATGAAATGAAAACACATGCATCGAGAATTCACCTAACAAATAAAAATGTGGTCCAAAGCCTATACCTGCTGCTCTAATTTGGAGGTCGGCCGATTCGGAAGTTGTTGCTTTCCTTGTTGCAGACGCTGTGGGTTCGTAGCGCCAACCGACCCTTTTCCCAAACAATCATTAAATCTAAAGCAGAGTTGCCTAGATGGCTTGGCCTTGTCTGTTTTTACAAGGGGACTCGTTGTTACAACAGCTTGTCGATGATTCGATATGCTGGCCCTGTTCTGCTCTGGGGTACCCGAACTCGAGTTCATCCTATGTTCTTATTAATGTTTTTTTGGCTTAGTTAAGTTAATTGTGGTGTAAGAGGAAGGGAAACATGAACGATGATCATGGTGCTTATAAACTGGTTTAATTCTTGTTGTTTAGTGGTGATTAAACGACAGTTTTTGGACGGATTTTCCAATGGAGTAGAGGCTAGTTTTGATTGTAAACTGGGATTGAATGAGTCGTTGCCGAATATGGGTAGGGTTCGTTTTCCTATGACCTTCAAGTGGCGATGAAAAAAATGGAAGGCTGATCCGTCATTCGTCAGGCGTGGTCACCTAAAAAGCTCAATTCGTAATCCATACAAAATTGGACCACAAAATAGGTCCGCACCCTGTGGAATTTGAAAGCGTGCATGGATTGTGAAAACTAATGCAATTGTTGCATCTATTATTTCTTCCTTTCAAATCTCTCCTATAGGTGTCATTATCCGACCCGATTCTCCTTTTGTCATTGTACAATTCCTTTTCTAGGTTACTCTCAGTATTCCTTTTAAACTTCAGAGTTTTTTTTTTTTAAATAACTTTTTTTTTTTGTATTTTATGATTTTTTATTTTTCATAACACATGATGTCTCCTAATAGATCTAAATGAATTTTTAACAGAAAATATCATTGAGAGAACGAGTAAGATGAAGGATAGTACAAGGGATAATTAAGAACATACAATTTATACAATGTCTATACTACACAAACTCCTTTTCACCTATAAATCGGAGAATATTGAAATAAACTTGATCAACAGATTTTGGTAAGTTAAATGAATACCAAGTAGGTTTAGGTCATTTGCTTTAACCATAAATCAGATATATTTTGTGCTTTGACTTCAAGAATGAATAGGATCGTTGGAACAAAGAAAGTTTACAGGCTACGTTAAATGGTTCAAAAATATGGAACAATCCCAAGAAAATGAAAAAAAGGGGTAAAAATATATACATTTTTTTTCTTTCATTATTGCTAAGATTGAATCGGGTCGTACTCACTTCACTTGTTTTACTTTTGTGGATCAAAGAGAAAGGAAAAGCCGAGTAAGGATGTTATGTAAACTCAAATCGGGATCGCCAATCATAGATCTCTGTCATTCACCACCAAAGCAAAAGTAGTCCAAATAATGGACCATCCCCAAGTTGCAGAGGCGGATTCCATTTCCAGTTTACACACGGTTTTGCTAAGTTTAAACTTTTGTTCAAAGGGGCTGAACTTGAAGTTTAAGGACGGCGGCTAAATTAATGAACTTGCTGCCTTCTTATTTGGTTAGTTAGCAGGCTCCAGAATAATATTAATTCCTATCAGCATTTGAAGATAAAAACAATGAGGATTTCTTGTTTTCTTTATGGGAAGGCCATGGAATACACCCTGGAGGCTGGAAGGGAACCCTAACCCCCCACTGCTGTCTATTATTTTTATAAGGTTTGTCTTTTTCACGCCTTATACGACACAAGGAAACTTGGAAAACTTGAAGATAATCTTTACAATTAACTTCAATATATAAGATGAATTGGTCAAATTTTGCGGGTAATTTATGGAGTAATGAGACTCAAAAGTGAGTATATTCCAACTCAAATTTGAACTCATCACAAAAGTAAGTTCACCCTCCCAAATTCCGAACCAATCATACTATTATCTCACATGCTCTAAACTAATTACAAGTGAATAAAGCTGTCACAATCGAGCAGTGAAACTCAAGGATAAAGATGAGAAATTGATGTTTTAGAAGTAGAGAGAATAAGATTGAAGGAATTTCAGGATTTTATTGATATTCTTGCATAATGAAACCTGTGCTACATTTTTTGTTTTGTAATAAAACTAGCAAACAAACAATCTTTAGCTACGTACTACTGATACGTCAGACGCCAACAAACACAACTGCAAACCTGCTAACAAACATAACAGTCTAAAAGACAACATAAACGGTACTATATAATCCTACTACATTTCTTTAATTAACACACTTCATCCTTTGGGCTGATCTGCTTTAAGTCCGTTCTATTGTCTTGTCCATTGGGCTCATAACCTTGCTAATGCCATCCGCTGATGTTTTGCTTTTAGATTCATCTCGTGTCTCTGCATTTGTCTTTTCCCTAATTCCCCCATATCCGCCGCAATCCCTAATTTTGTCCTCATTTCTATCGAAGTTCCTGGGTCACTGGCCATGTACATGACATTACCCCTAGCTGCAGTCAAGCCTTGTCCCCAAGGGTCAAAGGAGAGAAATTGAGAGTGTAGAACCGAGAAATCCTCCCAAGTAGCTGGTCGATGTCGAGGTTGGAACACTTGATGGGGAGCTGTGTGACGGCCTGGTTGTTACGCTTGACGATACGCTTGTCCAGGGCTGCTTCAAGGAAGACTTTCAATTGGCCATCATCGGTCATCTCAGGTGGGTTCAGAGAGAGGGTAACCCGATCCCCAATTTTTTTAAGAGACTGACATGGAAAACTGGGTGTAGCCTAGAGGTATTGGGTAATGCAAGTCAATAAGCTACTGACCCCAATTTCTCTGTAATTTTGTATGGTACGAAAAACCTTGCTGGCTCGAACTACTCTGACCCGTCGACCCGCCTACCTGATTGAAAATTACTAGGTATTTATTTGAAAATACTCGAATTTTTCGAGCCGGGTACTCGACCCGTAATTTTTCTCGGGTAGTCGGGCCGGGTCAGGGCCGAATTTTTTTATAACCGGATACCCGACCTGATAATTTTAATACTTATGTATTTTATATTTTAAATTCTATTTTTATTTTATGTTTCTTACTATTTTCCCCTAAAATTAATTTTAATACTTTTAAGTTTTTAAATTTTCAAAAATAATTATATTAATTTGCCAATATGAGATTCGAAAGAAAAAATATATTCGAGATTAATATTTTTAATACTTTCTTTTGTCGATAAACTTTAATACATATATATATCCAAATATTTCTCTCTTAAAACTAACCCCAAATCAATAATTTTTGTGTTTGAAATATATATCATGAAATTTTATGTGTTTCCTATGTATCTTTTTCAAAAAATATATAAAAAGTGAATCGGTTATTCGATACCCGATTTGCGGGTACCCGGTTTGTATGGGCAGGGTAACGGGCCAAGGTTTCACTGCCCGAAAATTTCGGGTACCCAGATTCTTGAGTACCTGGATTTGAACACCCCTAGCTGAGAGCTTCAGATTCTTGCAGAGAACCAAAGAAATTTGCCGATAAGGCTGGAACTTGAGGTAGACTTCTTCTCCTACATTGAATTATCTGTCACTTCTCTTTTTATCTATCATCTGTTTCATTCGATTCTGAGCCTTTTGTAATTGTTCCTACAATAGAGTGTTGAGTATGTCTTTATGTTGCATCAAGTCCTGCACACTTACTACATGAGATTTAGGGACCCATGTGAGCAGGGGGTTGATACTTATATAGTGCCTCGAAGGGATAGTATTGATAACGGTGTGGTATGTGGTATTGTACCACCACTCTGTATGGGATATTACCCATCAAACCATGTTTCTGCCTTTTTAGATAAGTACATAGAAGTTAACTCCATTCTTTGGTTTTCAGAGATAGCAAGAGTGGAGAAGTACTTCTCACACCTCCTTTTTCAAACCTTTGAGTTCTCCCCATCAAACATGGCCAGCTCTATTTTAGGTTGTAGGGCAAATGTAAATTATAGTGTTTCCTTCTTCTGCTTTATTTATCTTACTCGAAGAAGGTTCTCCCCTCTTGTTCATACTATTTTTAAACTTAAATGGAGGTAGGTTGTTAGGAGTACCTGAACATTTGTAGTTCAACACTGCATGATCAGGTTTGGAAGCTAAAACTCCTGGTTGTGCTAGATCATATGTATACCTTTCCATATCATCGATTACAGTGACATGCATTTGCTTCTTCCCTCTTTCATCTTCTCTTTGTGTTTGTGCAATTTTTTGGCTGCTCTTCGGGCTTGAAAGTAGTACATCGACCCCCTTCGATAGTAGGGTCAATATTTTTTGCAGGTACCCCCTATTTTCCACGGTTGCTACCTCTAATGAATTTACTCTTACCTCCATGTTAGGATACTTGTTCTGATATAATAATTGAAAAATAGTTTTGGACTAAATTGAAAAGATTTGAAAAATGATTTTAAGTCCAAACAACTTGAAAATATGTTTGATGAATTTTATAAGGTTTTGGAATGATTTAAAACGTCTTTAAAGTAGCCAAACCTAAGTTTTTCAAGTGACTGTACCGATACGGTATACCCCGTATCGATACGTGTTAGGATTTTAGTTATAGGAAAATTCCAGTAGCCAAAACCCGTGCCGGTACAAGCTTGGTTGTACAGATACGGTGTGAAGCATTTCGATACGCCTTAGTGCATTTCTATACAACTATTTTCCAAACCCCCAACGGCTAATATCTCGTACCAATACGGATGTATCATGTATCGATACACCTAACCGTCTTTCAACAGCTATTGTCTCAACGATCTTTTAAATTGCAGGTCGTACCGATACACTCCTAAGTGTACCGATACGCAAAAGCTGGAAAGAGCTCAACATCTAGTTTTTGAAGAACACATACCGATACGGCTACCCGCATATCGATACAGTCAGCTCTAGAACGGTCATAATGTCATATTTGGGTGACAACGGCTCTAATTCAATCCCAACGGTCACCAACGGCTAGGAACTCATTTGGGAGTATAAAAGGGACCTCCAAGCATCTATGGAAGACTAATAATCCTCAAGTCAACAATCATATGATCAAGAAATGTCTTAGTGCTCAAATTGTCATATTTCTTGTATAAACAACACTTGTGAGCTTAATTGTAAATGTATGCTCAAGTGTTTTAGGATTTGGGTGAGTATTTAAGAGTGCAAACATATACCTAGCGAGAGGGATTTCGTTTGCTTAGAATTCTCTTCTTTAAGAGTGTTACCAAAGCTCGTTTGTGAGCTTTGGATGCTAGGCTTGGGTTATAAGTCTAGGTTGTAAAGGTTTCCTCCTAAACCTTGAAAAGGGGAATAATTCTTAGTGAATTGGTTGAAATATTTGGTGTGAGCTAAGGTAGTGGATGTAGGCTTTGGTTAGAAAGTCGAATCATTCTAAATTCCTTGTGTTCAATTCTTAATTTTTTTCTTCCACCACTATCACCTAAAAATCAATCTTCTCCACCACTTGGCAAGCGCAAATCTGTTGAAGATATCGGGCTCCACACTCCAGGCTTTGGTTCTAAGCTGGAGGTTGCTCCTCGTTCTGGGTCTCTACAGGGTGAGCTGGTGTCGCCGGTGTTGTCTCGGCCTTGGACATGTTCAAACTTTTTTTCGTTTTCCCAGCTTGGTAGTGGATCTCCGTAGCTCTGATTACCAATTGTCACAATAGCAGTGAAACTCAAGGATAAAGATGAGAAATAGAGGTTTTAGAAGTAGAGAGAATAAGATTGAAGGAATTTCAGAATTTCATTGATATTCTTGCATAATAAAACATGTGGTACATTTCTTGTTTTGTAATAAAACTAGCAAACAAACAATCCTTAGCTACGTACTAATGACACGCCAACACTAACAAACACAACTGCAAACCTGCTAACAAACATAACAGTCTAAACGACAACATAAACGGCTACTATATAATCCTACTACATTTCTTTAATTAACAGACTCCATCCTTTGGGCTGATCAGGTTTAGGCTCGTCCCATTGGGCTCATAACCTTGCTAATATCATCCGTTGTTGTTTTGCTCTTAGATTCATCATATGTCTCTGCCTTGATCTTTTCCCTAATTCCCCCCATATCCGCCGCAATCCATAGCTTTGTCCTCATTTCCATCAAAGTTCTTGGGTCACTGACCATGTACATGACAAAAATTGTACGAGGGGAAGAACATGATGATTATAACCCTCAAGGGTCCTCATTAAAATAACCCGGCTTAGATTATGTATTCCTGATAAAAAAATAAAAATTATTTGTTCTTTTTTTGTGTCTATTTCTATGCCTCACCCTAAAAAATTATATTTAGAATTTAATGTTAAATTTTAGGGTTAAGATTTAGAAAATCTGGAATAGGATATATCTTTTAAGGTTTAGAGTTTGTGGTTTAGGATTTAGGGTTAAGACTCAAAATTTATTTTGTAGTATTAGGGCATGGAGAGAGTCAAAAAAAAAATTGTCCCAGCAAAAATATATCATCCCTAGGTTTACAACTGATAGATTCTTGATTAATGTTTTTTAATTAATTTCAGTCTTATTATATTAATCAACAAGCTTTTGTTGTAACAACTTTCAAGTTTTTTCAAACTCTAAACTGAATAGGGCATTAAACTAAAATAAACAATTAATTTCTCCGATTACAATTCTTGAATAATAAGTTACAATTCCACTGCTGTCTTGAGCTAATGTCGTTTAAGCTTGTTTATTAGTTATATGATCATGTTAGATTTTGACTTTAAGAGATATTTCATTATGCGCGGCGGATGATTGCTCATGCTCATGTGTTTTTCTAGGTTCGACTCAAAAATATAATGGTTCTTTTTATCATAATTATTTTTTATTTTTATCACGTATAGTACTACTGATGTTGAGTTTATAGGCAATCATAAAATTTAAATTAATATAGACTGAAAGTTGAACTCTTTTTTAACATCAAACTTAAATATGTTTAAGTTGGTTAAAGAGTCACTACCTCTATTTAATCCATTTTCAATGTTTCCTCGTTTCATTTCATTTTACTAAGTTCTTGGAAGTTGTCAAAAAGCAGAATTGTTACACCAATGGTATATATTTATGAATAATTATTTCGTGTATTTATTACTTGCACACACAAAATTCACGAGTAAGATCTTGTCGAATGTCCTTGTAATATATTTAAAAGTAAAAAAAAAAAGGAATTTTTCGAGTTTCCCATCTTACTCTTGTCCCGGGTGTAGGGATAGAAATAGAATGATATTTTCCCCATTTCTTTTTACAGTTACTGCAACTAGATTCGTCCATTTCTGGTTGAGTCTACAATAACAAATGGCTAATTTTGAAGTGTTTCAGTTCTCAGTTCACAGTCTTCAATCTTTCGGACAAAGACAGATTGTAGAAAGTGTAGGAAAATTCACGAGCAAACTTGCTTGGCCCCTTTTACCAGGTAAAGGAATCCTAAGATTCAATTGTAATGATGGAGATCAGAGCTCAACTTTGTTCCTTGTTCAAATTGCTTCAATCGCCATTAAATTTTGTGGACCATCTTCCTCCAAATTGCTTCCCTAGAAACAAAGATGATGCTTGTTTCTGTTGATGATCCTGACATTTATTTTTTTACATTTTACCTGTTAACAATAAACTTCAGTAGGATATATACAATAACCAATTTAAAGAGAGCTTTGGATTTAAGGGTCGGGTTTTTTAATATAATTGAATTCATGTGATTATCGAATACTAAAGAAAGGAAGAGGAAAAGAGAAAGCTAATCGCAATTCTTTAACTTTTGCTATTCCATGGGAGGACGAAGATCTGCCTGTGCCTTTACCATCACAATCCACACAACCCTTCTGTTTTTCATTCATTCGATCTTTCATTTTCCCACTCTTTTCTCTTTTTCCCTTGTTCAATCAAATGCCACTGTCAGTATCTCTTCAGTTCCAGATCATGACCAAAGAATAACAAATCCCCATTTCTTAATTTTTTTTTCAGAAAAAGAAAAAAAAGACAATCGAAATTCCATGTTTCCCTTTCCTTTTTCATGTTACATTGTTAGCTTTAGTTTCCCATTTCACTTAAAGAACAAACGGTATTTTTAAAAGCCAGGAATGAAAGTGAAATTCATTGGATATTTACACCAAAATTGGCCATAAAACAATGCATAAACAAGACTAGAACAAAAAAAAAATTAAAGAGTGAAAATTAACTATGCTATCAAGCCATTAGCAATGGCTCGATTTGTTTCTACATGAGTAGTTTCATACACAGGAAGCTCTTCTCTGTACTTGTTGTTACCAATAAGAACTAGATGGTCCAACTCGAACAAATCCGAACTCGAATAGCTCGCTGCATCATCTTCATCTTCATCCATCTCCTCCATTACACAATTACTGCTGACTGTTCCTAGAAATAAAGTCCTTCCTTTGGTTTAAATAATATTCTTTCAAGAACTTTGCAGCCTTTTCTTCCACTTGCCTAGCCTTTTCCATTACTTGAAACTTTATCTCTTCTTCTACCTTTCTTGACGGCGATTTCCGGATTTTCCTTACCGCAGGGACCGTAACCGACACTGAACTCGATTCGTATAAGAGTTTTTGTGCACATGGTCTGCAGTCTTCATCAACGATTACACTCGCCGGGAAAATCTAACAGTTCTTTTGACTCCATTACGCAGCCTTTCTCTTGTGGAAGGCGAGTTCTTGCTTAGACATGATCTTGAAAACGAGGAAGCTGAACAACACGTTGAAACCTGCCCGGACTTCAATTTCTTTTCATCATCACAGCTTATGACCGAAGATGGAGTGCCTCTTGTTTTCTTTGTGTTAGTTGTCTTGAACAGAGAATTGATGAAACTCGCGAGACGCCCGCCTGGTGAAATGGGTTGTTTCACCTTCTTTAGATTGCTGTAAATTTTGGTGGCTCTTGATTTTGACATGAACAAACTTTCCTGGAGCTTTGGTGTATAGTCAGTGGCTGAACTATAATGATAGTCATCGAGCATATGCGACTCTCTCTGTTCGTAAAACAAATCTCTTCTCCTTTTTTTCTCTGTTTTGACTGGTTTCTCCGACCGAACAGACACGTTGGTCCGAACAGGTTTCGCCCTCGATGCTGCAAAACACGATGGTTTGGATTTCGTAACATGCATAGATTCAGTGTCGGATGATGAGAAACCACCGGAACTGGAATCAGATGAGGTGGAAGTGGAGCTAAAGAAAACCACATCATGTTCATGTTCATGTTCTTGAAGTGATTTCCTTTCCAGGTCAGAGAAAACATGTTTCCTGCCTGCATTCGCCTTTTCATTAACCTTCTTTTCCATCCATTTCTCAATCAAACAAGCTTGCCGGAAACCCGACATCTCTTCATCTTCTTCCTTTCCACGTCCTCTACTTTTGTTGCATTTCACAGGCACCTTTGCATTGTTTCTTCTGCATTGTTTCCCTGTAGAATTTCAAGTCACCATTTGTCGTGTCGCCATCATCGATGGAACGGTAGATTTTGTCAAGCAGAGTAGAAGAAAAGGATGGGTTATCTCTTTCGTGCCTGTACATGGCTTCTCGTTTCGTAAAAATGGGCTAACAAACTGAACAGAGAAATCGGTGTTTTTTCTTTTTGGGTAAACGAGAGAGAAATGAGAGCAAAATTGCAGGGTTTTGAATTGGAGATTGAAGTGAAGGGGGAGACAAAAGCTTGGTACTATATAAAGGTGTTTTACATCTTACTAACAATGGAAGACAATGACAGATTGTCATCTGTCTACGTGTCAAAATTGCAGGGCTTTGAAGTGAAGGGACCAAAGCTTGGAGAAATTATATGGAACAAATTTACCCCGCGTTCATTAAAAATTAGTCAATTAAATTTTTTCCATGTCATTAATTTATTATAATTAAGTTTTATGTAACCACATATTCTATATTTAAATAATTAAAAAAATATGAAGATTCATCTTTAAAAAATAATATGAAAAAAATTAACTGAATAATTTTTAATAAATAAGACCATAAATAATTTGATAAGTTGAATGCATAATAATTTTCCCCAAAGATCGGTACTATATAAAGGTGTTTTGCATCTTACTAACAATGGAAACCGATGACAGATTGTCATATGACTTCATGGCAGTTTTCCGTTTTTTTTGTTAATCCCCATATTAAAAAAATTATTATATGATCTTAGGTTATCACGTCATTCATCATTCATAAAAAAATAGTTAATTATTTTTTTATTTTCTATATTATTTTTTTTCAAATATAAATCTTCACTTTTTTACCATGTAAAAAGGAATAAATAATTATATAAAAAATAATTAAAAAATAATATAAAAAATTAATTAACTAATTTTTAATAAATAAAGACTATAAAGACTTGGTGAGCTATGACCATCAGTCTCATTCACTTGGAATTTTGGACCGTTTAAATCAGATCCATTGTAAAAGGAAACGGGTTTGTCAGTCATGTTGTGGGTCCGTATGTTCGTTTAAAAAATGAAAAATTATTGGGTAAATTGCAACACATATGCCACGGTTATTATTAAGATTACAAAATGTCATTAATATTCAAAAATTAAAAAAAAAGCAACCTCCTTTGTGTATTGATACTTATTGATAGTGCCTACTTTTTTTGATAAAGGAGTATTTCCATGACAATTAATTAAGTATTACAAACATTTCACTTTTGTCACCAAGTGTGTAATGAATGTTAAGTTTTAAAAACTGAAAAAAATAACTAATAAATGTTGGGTGTAATAATAAGACACATTTACTATTAAAGAAAAAATTTAAATTCGAACCTAAAATAAGACATCATTAAAAGTTAAAGTCACGAATTTGAAACATAAAATTATAAAATAAATATTTTAACTCTTTAAAAACACATTGAATAATTTTTCATTAAAATTACAGTCTTTCCAACTTTTAAAAATATTCATTGTTATGTTTTATAAGATTTATTGTTAAAGAATTTTTTAATGAATTCATCGGAATATTTCGTTAATTATCAGTTAGAAATGACACAACAGACAAAATGGTATTTTATTAAATTATTATTAGAATTATTAGAAAAAAAAACAATTATCTATCGAATAATTAATCAAAGAAGAAAGGTTCTTTTTTATTTTTATTAAAATTGTTTCTGCCAGTTAAGGAAGGTTCAATGTTGGTACTTGGTACTATACTAGGGAATTTTAAATTGCCACTTAGTTGTTATTGTTATTATTAATACATTATTGAAAGGAACCATTACAACGCACGAGAAAATAAATATAATGGAATTATATGTAATTCTCTGAGCTCTATTTCTAATATAATGAAATATTTGTATATCCTTTTTTATAACCTTCATAAATAAATAACATTTTTAAAAAGCAACACATATAGGTCAATAATTTTTAGAGCGTATGATTAAAGTTTTAAGTTGACATATTTTTTTTTCTTTATATTTTTTTTTTATGTGGGAGCAAAATTACAAGTCTCTCCTAAGTAGAAATTGTTTAAATTAAGATTAAAATTATGATTATGATTTCTAAAAAAGAAAGAAAAGCAACACATAGTATCATGTATTATAAATGATGTAATCCATACCTCACTTACAAATTTAATGTTCCATCAGAAAGAATGTGTAGGTTATGTTACCAAGGTTGTTGAAGGACAACTTCATGTTTATGGTGTTTTGTAACTAGTATCATTTCGAGACATGGGATTTTTATATTTAATTTTGCCAACATTTTAGCATTTCCCTTAAAACATGAGATTATGTAATAAGCGTTGTTTAACGTTTTAATTAGCATTTGAACCTTGATGTTACGAGCTGAGAATCATGCTTTTACTATATGAGATGCATTTGGTAATCTATGTTTAAAATTGCAGCAAGCCAAGATAAGAAGTCAATATTAAATAATGATAAATGAGTAATTTTAACATCTAATGCAAATAGATGTAATTGAACTTTTGATCAGATTAAATATATACATTACCATAAAGAAAAGGTAGGCCCTTTATAGACATATATGTATGTGATGCCTCGTGCGGCATTTCATGCACCATATCCCATTGCCAGGGCCTATATTGAATGGCAACTTGCAGAACCCCATCGAGTCTTTTAATTCATTTCGTGGCCAAGAGACCCACGGTTTCAGAGCGTTGGTCCCATCCCCTCCAAACAACCTCCCCACTATCATAATTAGGAACGCTAATGAACAAAGTACGGACCGTCGACGACCGACTGATTTTATTTTCTTCCTCTTAATTAAAATGTGGGGTAGGGGTCCAGTGTGAGCAGAAACAGCTATGACCACAGTCTTTGCACGGGAGTTAATAATTAACGGCTGATAGGGCATCACGCCCTGTTCCAGTCCCCAGAATGAGGGGACCATTTCCAAGGCACGTGAACTACTAAGTCAGTAATTCACTGCCTCTGACACGTCAGCTCATTTAAAAGGTTTCGTTTCCAGATGTCCACCAATAGTGACTTTCCACGTGTATAATAGCTTATTTCACTATCTAGCAGGCAGAAGCAGTATTACAAAGAAAAAGATTGATAGCTGAAATAAGAGAAGGAAATTACGTAAGGAGTCAATTATATAAAAGTGGGGTGATTGAGATGGGAAAGATGCAGCAGATTGTGCCCCCAGTGGCCAATCTGAAGAGATACAGAGGGTCTGATGAGAAGGGGACATAGACTTTGCAGGATCGGGAGCTTGCCTCCTCACCAGAGTACTGCATGGCCACACCTGATTATTCTTTTCCCTCTTCGTTTTGCATTCTTGCGGACAACACTGTACACTTTGCCTGCCTCACGCTTGCATTATGTTTGCCTTTTCTTTTCACGTGGACAGGACAGGATCTCACAACCGTTAACTGAGAATCAGATGGTGGAGTTTTCTTTTTGTTTCGTTTTTTGCTTGGCTGTGAAGAAAGGAACTGAAGAATCGTCTTCTTTTCCAACTAAGCAAACAAGACGAGAGTTATGATGGGTTTCTATATCGGGCTCTTTGCTTTTGCTCATGTTTGCGAATTGCAGTGGAGTCGAGCATGATGCATACACGTGCTGCGATGACTCGGCAGCTTCCTGCTTTTATTCTTTATATATACAGTCACAATAAATATGAAGTTTAATATGGTTTCGTAAAATTTTCTGATATAGAACAAAACCGTTGGTAGTTTGGTTTATCTTTGTGTTTTAACATTGCAAGTTGAGATATGTTGGGGGCAGTCGCACCAAAATTTCAAATTCTCGTATATTACATGTATTTTCTATGAATGATCTAAGTTCACATTAAATTTTGTAATTTTGCACATATATATTTCTAATATAACTGGTTAATAGTTTTTAACATGACATAAAATGTTTCCATTGGGAGAGGTTGTGGCGTGAGAAAGTTGGAAATCCGGATTAGGAGATAAAGCCACATTTTTATGGGTGGTCATGTAGAATACCCATGTGAATGAAGGATAATCGTGTCTCCTTCAATATGGAGTAACGCTGAAGGTCATCTTCTTCTTCAATAACCATGTCTCCAGTCTCAGTAGGCCTAGCTTTTAATACATTTTCTGGGTATATATGCATGCATGGTACTTAGGTTAGACCCACATTCTCTACTATCCATCCACAACCATAAAACAAACTAAAAATGAGAAAGTAAAATGAAAATGATAGCAAGGAGAAGACCAATGGTTGACTTGATCCACATTCGTATTTGATGGTTTCAGACTCACGGCAGTACTTGTCCAAGTAGAACAGGAAATGCTGATTTCAGATCACAAACACTAGCCTGGGTTATTTATCGATCCCTGTTCCCTAATCCTAAATTATCCTTCCAGTAGCAACTCATTGAACCAAATTAACTATCTGTTTTCTTTTCTTTAAGCAAATTGGCAGATCCGATTAGTGTGTCATCATTTCAATACTTAGGAACTGTTGTTCACTTACATTTCAAAGTGTCATTGATGCATAATGATGTACACATCTACAATCTACAATCTACAATGCGCATCGAGTCTCTGAATATCTACCAACTGATAGAGATCACCACGTCGTTGCTTTGCCAGAGGGAGTTTCGTCCTAAATTTCATACAAGCACCCAATTAAAATTTAGTTAGAAAGTAAGATTGAATAAAACCATAAGCATGCAACACTACACCATGCACAGAACAAATATCATGTAGAAGCAAAGTCACCTTCGTTGCTCAAGAATTGAATAATCAATCTCTGCTATAATTATGTTCTCATCATGTTCAGTTGTGGCTATGACTTCTCCAAACTGTCACATGCAAAAACTTAAGTTAAACCAAAAATGGTTCAGGAAAGGCTGGCATTCCACATGTATTCCTTAGTCCACAAAAGAGCTAAAGAAAAAAGCATCTACTCACAGGTCCTAGGAGGGTTGAGTGACCCAAGTTATGCAACCGGCTCCAGCATCTCAAGCAGGTGAACAAGTTGCAACATATAGCTGTCATTTAGAATTTTGTTAGAGAGGAAAGAAAAACACACAAACACACAAAAAGAAAAGAAATCCTTTATGCGCAATCAGATATTCATGTCCTAGACAGCACAGAGCTCTTAAATATCTGAAGGCACTCGGTTCTGATGAACCGACTCCACTTCCACTATCCAGTATCTATGGTGACATCGGAGCATGACTTGTATAAACAAGTATTTCCCATAATAAATAAGAAGAAGGAAATAAAGTACCTTGTCTTCGCTACTCATCTAGAACAGCATCAGAGTCCAACATGTTAAACTAACCAGATACCGACTGCATTCTAGATTTGACTATAAAATGACCTGATTAACATTAATTTTCATATGTACTAGCATTGTCTGTCTTATTACACCAAACAGTAAAGTATGCAAATTATGAGACTATGAAAGCCTTTACACTGATCAATTGTAGAGAGGAAAATGTTGCTACTATACCTGATTATCCACAGCCCTGCATACAGAACAGCAAAAAACACATTAGTAGATGAACAACCTTAGCATAATAACAGAAGGTTCACTTTATCAGAAAAAGTTGGATGTTCAAAGCAAAAAGGAGCAGATCTGGGGGACAAACTGGTACAGCTTGAGCTAAGTTTTAATTCATTGCTGCAAAAGTAATTTATTTCTTCCTTTAAATTAGACAATGATTTTGGAAGATGATCAAACATGATAAATTCCAGTTGCATCAATTAAGTTTGTTGGTCACTTGGCAAAGCAAATTCAGCAGGTAATGTTTAAATATAAAAGAACTGATATGTACGGAGTTCCTTGCAAGTAAAGAACCAGTAAGTCCAGCTAAAACTAAAACACTGACTCTTATATTGTTCTCTCTGCAGTTACTACACCCCCCCCCACCCCCCACACCCTTGTTTCTCTTGCCTTTCCAGTGAAGTTTAACGAATTAGCAAGGAAAGTTAAACCAGGGAAATAACTAGCACCTTGCTCTCTGCAGCAACTCCCAATGCGATGGTCCGGTTGTCATGTGAAATGCTCCAGGATAGCATAGCAAGTGAGCACCTAATTTCATCAACACCACACAGGAGAATTAGGCCATGATAATAATTCTCCAAACTCTCAAATAAATTAAAACATAATAATTGAATTCATCAGCTAGCAAAAGCCAATGTTGAAAATGAAATTAATTGTATAATGGTTTAATGGAGGAGTAAGCACACCTCTTGAGGCATATATCATTGATAATTCCTGAAAGCAAATGTCATAACAAATGCCTATACCAATTCTCCCAACATCTGCATGAACTATTGATGATGATTAGCTTCCCACTTAGAAAATTACTCACATAGTCTATTCCATTGCTGAAAACAATTACTTGTCAGTGAAATCTAATTGTAGAAGATTTTACAAAGTACTTCATCAAATAATGGCACAGATGTAACGACCAGATAAATGTTACATGACGGGAAAAGATGATTTAGCGTATATGATCTAGAAAATGATTCTAACAAAAATCATGGACAGGGTAACATGTTGATGCATGCGAAGTCTTAAGGAAACATCAACCTGTGTCCACAATGGTAGGAGTCTCCCCAGCAGTAAGGGTCTTCGATTCCATAAATGTAATCTTCCCAGGAATATCAATATCAAAAAGGTGGATCTGTATTTCCAAAAAAATCATAAATATTATGCACACCAGCTTCAAATGGGGTCTTCAAAATGATACCAGTAAACTTTAGAATTGTCTGAAGGAAGCAGCCAACTCGGCAACAGAGATCACAGATTTTGGTGCTTGATTACTGATACATACACACAAACTCACACGCATATATTTGAGACTAGCATACAAACAAGTTAGTGGCAAAAGGTATTCATAAAGCTTAAGACCAATGATCATTTTCTTGCAGCAGGCATCAATGGTTTGATGAAACCAAACAAGAAATTGACACAATCAGAACAATATTTGAGTATTAAATCGCCTAGTCGTCTAGCAATACATGTAGATGTATGAACTTATATACAGCTGATGAATTGACAGATGTTGCACCATAGTCAAATCATTTTGCCTAATGAACGATAAATATACTGTGGCTCCAGAATGGAGTGCATTTTCTATATACTACCGTGTGGGATAGGAAGTGCGTCTACCTTACGGTGCTTGGCTTTCAGCTTTCCATCAGTACCAAAGGCGCAACATGTATTATACAACTTATCCCCACAGCGTTCGGGTATAGAGCCTCCAACTAACGTGATCCTCAGTTGACCAGAAACTTCAGCCAGCATAGCTGTTGAAGGAGATGCATCATGCCCTGCATCTATATCTTCAGCATAAACTTGGAAACTGTCGTTCGAATATGGGCTGTTCCAAATTTCCTGATACAGAGTAACAAACAGGGAGGGCCTTGAGATGTTAATCACACAATCTACTACATGTAATTGGTGAACAGTGAACACTAAAACCACCATTTTCATGGAACACCAATGCGGTTTAATATTCCAACATATATTTGGCTCGTCAAGCTGTAACTCCAAAAATATTTCACTTCCATTTTCACCAAAAATATATCACCATTCAATAAAAAAGGAAAAGCTTGAAATAAAACACATGATCACCATTCAAGGTTAATTCTGTCTGATCTGAGTAACAAGATTGAATATGACGCAATTTCCTAAGACACACCAAGCTTCTAAATTTTCAAACGTGGAATTTGATGGCATGCAACCAAGCTAAATTATGCACAAACTGTTACCTAACGAAAAACCCTCATTCGAACATCAGAAAAGGAGAAACCTTGAGACATAGACGAGAAAAGAACTCACAGGCAAGACAACAAGCTGGGCACCCTTTTGAACAGCCTCCTCGATTGCCTTACGAGCATGCTTTATGTTCCTTTCTTTATCAGGTGTCACCGTCAACTGGCAAATCCCAATCTCGAACTATAGCAACAACCCAAAACAGATCACTTTATCATACAAAGTTAAAAATAGCAACCGATACACAGTATGGTCTACCATCACTAATGGTTGTATCTTATCGATTCGGTTGTATTTAAGATGTTTTCTCAACAAAACAATGAAAATATTGTGTTTGATTATGTTTCTATTGTTTCAGTTATATAAGGGTTCATTTTTTAATTTTCTTTCACATGTTTGAGACGATTCTGTTTGATATACAAAGCAAAAGAGAGTGCCTTGTTGACAGGAGGCGTGGGAAGAGCGAGGGCAAGTGGTAGCCTGGCTTGTTCAGGCTTGAAAGCTGATGACATTATGGATGTTTTGAATTGGAGGTTTCTGGGGATAGTTGGAACGAAGAATGTTATTTGAGAAATGGGTTTTGAGTTTGACGAGGGTTGCAGAACAGAGCGTGAGATTGTGGAATGAAAGCTTTATTAGATTCTTATTTATAGCCAACACAGCCGACTTCTTTTTCCTTTCGTTTCTGGGACTCGCAACGGGCAGGGCAAGTAGTAAATTCTAATTTAAATATACTATCACGGACGAAGTTAGGAGTACTGGGCAGCTGCACCCCTAAAAATTTCAAGTTCTTTTATATTTTTTATATTTTTTTATATTTTTTATTAATAATTTAATTTTATACTCTCTAAATTCTTGTAATTTTGTACCTCTTATATTTTTAATAATGCTTTCTAATAGTTTGAACTCTTTTATATAAAATTATGGGTTCGTTCCTGTATACTATTATTATTATTATTACTACTATTTCATAAATAAAATTAAATATTATCATGTCTTATTTTATTTTTTTAAGTGAATAAAATTGAAAGATTTATTAATTCTTCAAAAAAAGATTTTTTAATTCTTGTTCTGCATCAAATAATAATATTTTTATTTTTTCATCATTGAAAAAATTAGAATATTTTATATATTTACAAATGAGTAAATTATATATATGATCGAGAAGTTCTAATTTGATAATTAATCTTTTAATTTTGTTAATAAGATAATTTAACTATTAATATAAGGACTATCAATTAAGTCACATGTCGTTAAAATTAAACAAAGAAATGATGTGTTAGTAATTTAAAATTTATATAATTACACATATGGTCTATTTTTGACAGAATTACACATTTAGTTTTTGTTACTTATATATTCTATCAATCTAATTTTCCAATCAATTGATGACACTTGTTATGCAATGTATCACAAACGACACGTGTTACTATCTGGATGAATTATTTTACGCTTTTAATTTATTTATTTCAACAACTATAGAATTTTTATCCAAGGTTTAAAGTTTACAACAAGTATTAGTAAAGGGAAATTAAAGAAATAACATTGTATTAATATACTATTATCAAATGATTATTAATTAGTTTATTATAGGCTTAATAAATTAAACTTTTCGATCCCTCCTGAATCCTGATTGTGTGCGTGCAACTCGACTCCCAGATTTAAAAGGAAAACAAAATTGCCCCTTTCATTCATCATTTCTCTGATCTGTTGCCTGCCTGCTGCCGTCAACCACAGCTTCGTTAGTTCATTGCATTTACCGAGCTGATGGCAATTTTAAGATTAAGCTTTCGCATTTAAGATGAAAGTGAACACTAATCTACCACGTCTAATAATCTATTAAATAATGTCCAACTTTTAGCAATGTTCATATCTATTGAATGAAAGTCTTATTAGATTCTTAGAGCTAACAAGGGATCACATCGCCGACTTCTTTTTCCTTTTGTTTATAAGACTTGTGTTATAATTAGGGGTGAATAAAATTCGACTCGATTAGAAAAAAATATTTTTTTAATTTTGAATTATTCTAGTTAAGTTATTCGAGTCAACTCAAATAACTCGTAAAATTTTTGAGTTGAGTTGAGTTGAAAATTTGAAAACTCGAAAAACCGAAATTATAAAACGACGTCATTTTATCTTTATACGGTGCATTTAGTTATAGCCTTAAACCCCTAAATTTTTTCCCTTCCTTCTCCCAACTCGTAACCTAAATCCCTAATCTCTGCTACATCCAACTTTCAATCAAAAGCTTGGGCATCACAAAAATTCATCGAAGAGCAGGGATGGAGTTAGGATTTGAGATTGAAGGGACAAACTATAAATGTTTGAAAGTGGGGAGGCAAACTCATAAATAAACCAATTTAAAAAAAATTAAATAAGAAAACAAAGATAAAAAAATTATTCGAGAGTGAGGGGCGATTGCCCCTTCCTACCCCACTTAGTTCCGTCACTGTCGAAGAATCTTCAAAGTTTAAAACTCCAAGGTAATTAGTTAGATTTTTTTATTAGTCTCTGTTTTTTTATTTTTCAAATCAAAACAATGATGTTGCTCTGCTTGTGACTAGAATTGAACTTGACCAAAGCTATGTTGTTTAAAAGAAATATAGAACTGTGGCTTACTTCCATCAAGTCCAAATCACTTTATTTGTCTTCTTTCTTTTTTGCTTTTTGCTATTGTTTGTAGAACCACTCTTTTCTTTTCTTTTGTCAAAATTTTGAATTGCAGTGTATAAAATTTTAAAACTATTTTTTGTAGGGATAGTTTCTTTGAACGATAAAGATTAGTTGACATATTACATACAACTATACTTTCCCTTTACACTGGAATCAATAAAAATTTGGTCTTAGTGTTAGAAAAACAAAGGCAATTGTAGTTTATTAGAACAATTTGTTTCTTCCGTTGTCTTTGGTCTCGCCTTGACTTGATTTAGATAAGAAGGTTTTTAACAAGGCACGTAATTGAATGAAATGACATGTTTTTTACTTGAGGTTTTCGATAATATAATTTAAAATCTTATTTACACATGTGAAAAATTATATGAAGAAATATGTATAGAACTTATATAATTAGAGAAAGTCGTTTAAATTATAATCAAATTGTACTATAACATTATAAATAGTTACAATTAAATTTGTACACAAACTCAAAAAATCGACTCGAATTTAAACTTGATAAACTCGAATCGAAAAAAATTTAAATTAAATTTGAGTTGTAAAATAGGACTCATCAACTCGATTAACCCAAAAAAAATTACTCGATTCAACTCGATCGAATGCTCACCCCTAATTACAACGTTTCTCGCCTCTAGCCGGGTCCTTTGCTATTTGTTCGTATAAGGAGCTTTTCGTCAATTTGACCTAAACGGTGTCGTATTCATCTGTGGATATGATTCAATTTATAATCGAAACGGGCAGTGCAAGTAGTAAACTTCATAAAAGCTTCTTTTCAAAAAAAAAAAACTTCATAAAAGTTTAGCAGCCATTTCTACGGGACAAATCCTTGATAATATAAAATTTCAATTTAATATTATTATTTCACATATTTTATAAATTAAATTAAGAGATTATTGATATTTTTAAAATACTCGAATTTAAACAATTTATTTATAAAAAATATTTTATATATTGACGTAAAAATAAAAAAAAATCTATAAACACAATATCAAAAAGCAAATAAAGAAAGAAAAAATCAGAGAAGGAAAGCCAGCTACTCAAGAGGAAGTAGCTGGCCGCCGAAGGGATAATATGTTTGGAGAACGGCGAGAAAAATTAGGGTTTTTCTCACAGTTTTATTACTCCTTGAATAATACATTTGAAATTAAAGTAAAAAATAAAAATATGATAGATAAATATTTTATGCCTTCAAACCGACTGTTTCTCTGCCGTTCAACCCGAGGATTATTTAATGTTTAGTACTTGGTGAGAGTGATTAGATTAGAGGCATTGATGATCTTAATAAATATACTGAGTAGATGTTACCATACTTGTTCTTGACAGAGACTCCTTGGTCCTTATATAGCGGCGGAACCTCTGTAAGATTAGAGGGGGCATGGTCTCTCTAAAATTTTAAGAAATTTTAATTTTATTTTAAGTATTAATTTGGCCCCTTTAATATTTTTAATTAAATCTCCTCTTAAAATTTTAAAAAAATTTAGTTAAATCTCTCAATTTTTTTGAAAATTTTCGTTTAAGACTTTAAATTTTTAAAAAATTTATTTTGGCCTCCTCAAACTCGTACTCTAAGTTCTGCCACTGGCCTTATCCACCATGAAAGTCACATGACTTGCATCATGTCATGTGTGAGCCAACTTTTTTCAGTTTGGGTATTGCAATTCCATTAAAAGGAAAGGAATTTGGTTATGCTAGATTGTGTAAATTGTAACTGCAAGTCTGCAACTGCCAAGTACAATAAGAATGAAAAGTGATTTCAACGGTGGCCTTTTCATTTTAAACAGGATGTTTTCACGGGTGTAAATAGGGTTCATTTTAGAGATTTTCATGGATTTGGTATCCATATGCTCTGGATCAAATTTTTTCTTTGAAAAAGTTAATTACGATTGATGGAACGAGACAATTATGATAAATGATTGTTCCGTTTTATCTCATCGAGTGATGAAACCACATTATGTTTTAGATGTCAATTATGATAAATATAAAAATA
Organism: Hibiscus mutabilis; assembly: GCA_019671005.1. NCBI lineage: Eukaryota > Viridiplantae > Streptophyta > Magnoliopsida > Malvales > Malvaceae > Hibiscus > Hibiscus mutabilis. Next base: position 93,929 of record JAGYYJ010003093.1, on the reverse strand, counting down.
TATTAAAAAATAAATTCAAAGTCAATTTAAAAAATATTTATAATTTTACAAAGGCTCAATATGATAGCTCTCTCAATTCAAACAATACTAGGATTCAAATTTCTAACATTGTTTAAAAAATTTAACACTTCATCCCGTTAAACCAACTGATTATTGTTAACATAATTTAAATTTATCATTATAATCGTAATATATGTTATGAAACCAAAGATATGTGAATATGCTATATAAAATGTTTAATTTTTTCTCATCAGCCCCTGGTTTTTTCAATCCCTTCTGATTGTGTGCGACTCTCGACTCCTAGATTTAAAAGGAAAACGAAACTGCCCCCACCATTTAATATTTCTCTCTGTTCCTTTCCGGTTGCCGTCAACCATAGCTTCTTTATTTCATTGCATTTTCGGATGCTGATGGCAGTTTCTGGATTAAGCAGTATATTTACTTTTCGCATTTAAGATGAAAGTGAACACTAATCTACCATATCTAATACTCTATTAAATGTTGTACCTGAGAATTCAACTTTTTGCAATGTTCATATCTAATTCCCCTTACCCAGTTAATAGTTTTTTTTTTTTTTGAAAGGAAACAAGGGTCTTGTTAAAAAAAACCCATCACTAGCAGTCATATCTACATTAAATTAAGGATAAAAGTTTGATATACAGGTTGTGTAAAATTTATTTTACACAAGCTTGTGTATTTACACTATAAAAACTCAAATTCTAAATTTCTAACCCTGACCCTAAAAAACTAAACCCCACACTCTAAACCATAAACCCTAAATTCTAAACACTAACCTTAAATTCTAAACCTTACAACCTAAACCCCTAAACTAAAACCCTAACCCCTAAACTAAAAAGCACGTGTAAACTAAAGTTTACACGGCCTGTGTATCAAAGTTTTTTCCTTAAATTATTGTTGTTAAGAGGAGAAAAATAAACAAAAAATGAAAAATGTCAACACACTGAATTTGAAGTCTTGACACAGTTCCACTACCATTTAGACATGGTAGATTGGTAGTTGACAAATGCATTTTCCTACTGTTTCATAACATGATACAATTCAGATAAATGAAAAAAAAATATATACAGAGAAAGAAAGTTCAGACAAACTAGATACAATGAAACATGGGCTAGAGGAAACATTCAAATCTGTACCAGTGTTACCGAGTAATGATAAACTCCGGTGACCAGAATCTGAGAAAGATTGATAAAACTCGAATGAAGAAGATGAATATGAAACAAAAAGGGGAAAATAGAGAAGAAATTCAATCAAGAATGAAAGAGAGTTATCTTATTCTGATAGTCCATTAGTTACATTTATAGCCATTGGGTTAACGGCCCAACAACCTTAACATACTATAACAATTCCTTAAACAAGTAACACTTAAGTTGACTTGTCAGATCTTCATCAAATTCTCAAAGATCTGTAGGACGTCCTTGTTGTTCTTCATATTGCAATTCTTCAAGATTAGGACCAACCTCACTTCCCTGAACTTCAGCTTCTCCAAGGTCTGTAGGATGTCCTTGTTGTTCTTTATATTGTAATTCTTCAAAGCCAGCTTCATTGGCTGCAACTTCAAATTCTCCAAGATCTGCAGGTTGTCCACCATGTTGCAATTCTTCAAAACCAACTTCATCCCCTTGATTTTGGTCATCAGCTACAACACTGTGTGTAGACTGAACTTGCACACCAACATCAGGTTCAGGTGCTGCTTCATCTGAGAGTTCAATAGCACCTCTGTTTGCAGCAAACGGGTCTCTGCTTCAAAACCATTCTGACTGGTCTGGCTATATACTTGTGTGCCATCAGTAGTCTCTCCTGCAAAAGGAAAACAACCTTCATCAAATATCACGTCTAGAAATATACATCCTGCCATTGGTTGCCAAACACTTATAACCCTTGTGTTGAGCACTGTATCCCAGAGAAGTGTAAGGCTGTGATCTGAAATCCAACTTGTGTGCATTGTAGGGCCTGAGATGTGGGAAGCATCTGCACCCAAACACCTTCATCAAGTCATATTGTGGCTTTTTGCAGAACATTTTCTTAAACGGTGACATTCCTTGTAGAACTTTTGTAGGTAATCTATTGATGATGTAAACTGCTGAGCTCACAGTATATGCCCAAAAACGAAGAGGAAAAGCAGCTTGTGCAAGCAGGGTCAGAGCTAATTCCACAACATGCTTGTGTTTTCTTTCCACTACCCCATTCTGCTGGGAGGAACGTGGGCAGCTAAGCCTGTGTTGTATCCCATCTTTGAGCAGGAGAGGAGCTAAGCTTCTGTACTCTCCTCCTCAATCACTCTGTACCCCTTTGATTTGTTCCCCAAATTGAGTGGACACCAGTTTTTGAAACTGTTGAAAGGCTACTATTGCTTGACTCTTGTTCTTAAGAAAATACAACCAGCAATGTCTGGTACATGCATCTATAAAAGCTACATAATAAAGGTAACCATCTGAAGACATATAAGCAGGACCCCATAAGGCAGTATAAACTAGCTGAAAAGGAGTATTGTACTGTGACTCAGAACTATTGAAAGGCAACCTATGGCTCTTTCCCATTTGGCAAGCAACACAAACACTTTTATTCAATTTTTCAGACAGTACAATATCAGATTCCTTGCACACTTTCAACAATGTCTCATGTGTAGGATGTCCTAACTTCCTATGCCACAATTCATAGGTATCAGTGGCTTCACAAACTATATTTATTTTTACATTATTATCTACATTTTTCTTCCAAACATTCTGATCAGCAACCGAATCAAACTTGTATAAGCCTTCACTTTTTTCCCCCTCAAGCAAAACTGCTCCAGTGTCTTCATCTCTCACCACACAGTTGTAAGCATGAAACTCTAGAAAACATAGTTGTCTCTAACAAGTTTTGAGACAGCGATTAAGTTTATAGTAATTCTAGGCACATGCATTAAATCAGTTAAGACTAAGGATCGGAGCATTAGGTAAAGTAGATAATATTGACTGTCCTATTTTAGAAATATTTAAACTAGCACCATCACCAACTGTAATCTTACCAGGGCCTGCATAATCTGACCTTTTCACAACCTTTGCTGCCTCAGGTGTGACATGGTGAGTTGCACCTGAGTCTACATACCACTGGTTGTGTCCTGCAGTGGTCAATTGAACCTGAGGTTGACGATCAACACTGTCACTACTGTCTCCTCGACCTGCACATGAACAAGTGAACCCAGAATCGTTTTCATCACCATCACATATATTCACAATGCCAGATTCATCCCTTGAAACATTCCTTCTATTGCTAACTGTTAGCCCTTGAAATGCTTGATCAAACCTATACCAACAGCTGTCTGCAAGGTGTCTAATTTTACCACAGATTTGACACTGTGGTATCATCCTTCCTCGTCCTCTACTACCAGAATTCGAGTGTGAGTGCTACCTGTATGGTTGCTGAGTTACGGGATTCTCAGTAGATGCCTGTGCTACACTACTATTCTCAGAAAAATTACTCGCTTGGTCAAACACATTCTGTTGTACTTTTGCATCTACTAAGTCTGACACCACTCCATAAAGATTAAAGGGTTCTCTACTTGCAGTGATAACAGCAACAAAGGGTTTATATTCCATAGGTAACTCATTCAAAATAGTTGCTATTTTCTCTACTTCTGAAATGGGATTGCCACAGGCAGCTAACGAGTCACATATCTCCTTAATCTGAGAAATATATGTGCGCATACTCAGATCCCCCTTCTTCAGAGACTTGAGCTTGTAGTGTTAAAAACCAAAATATATATTCGATACGAATATAAACCCTAGATCGATAAGTATGTCAAATCATTAAGAATAAATACTAGATTTGCGGAAGCGTACCTGAATCCATTGATGGAGATTTTTCAAGAGGGTTTGATCTTCCAAGATGATAGATTACCTCTTAGCACACAACTCTCAGACGGGGAAAAGAGATATGCAAGTTAACCTAGATCTCGGGGACCACTACCCTTTATATAAACTGAATTAAAACAGTTTATTAATATTTACAACTCTGCCCCTCATTGAGTTATAAATCTAACTTATGGTATCTACACTTTTAATTCCACGACAATTCAGTACCTATAACACGTGTAACATAATTGATCACTTAATTACGTGTTAAACTTTATAATAGCAACGTACATTATACATATGTGCCCACTATTATTGAATTTTAATCCAACAATCTCCCACTTGGGCAACATATGTTACCTGACAAATGTACGACCTTATGAGCTCAAAAATTTGCTATCATGTAATAGGTATTCTATAACAATCTCGTCCATCAATTATATCCATATAGGATCAAAGCGGTCTTTGCCATATCAATCATGACTGGACCCATCAATGGTCACGTATACAAACATAATCAAATGGCATAGATCAATCATGGATGCGTAGCATGGAAATTACATGTAAATGTGAACCGAACATGCCTATTTCCAATCGGTCCTCTTTAAACATAAGTGAGGTCCTTATCCAAATAAGAAAAGAGTGAATTAATCAATACTTTATTTCTGATCGAAAAATAACCAAATACATAAATGTCTGAAAATAAACATAAACATAAAGTGAACAAATAACAAACTCCCACTCAAACAATAATATCCTTAAATGATGTAACACCCATATAGCAAGCGTGTGTGCTCATGAAAGACCTTGGGTGGTAAACCTTTTGTGAGCGGATCCGCTATCATAGAGTTTGTCCCAATGTGTTCTATGGATATTTGTCCACTTTGCACTCTTTCTTTCACAACTAGGAACTTTATGTCAATGTGCTTTGACTTAGACGAGCTATTATTGTTGTTGGAATACAACACTGCTGATTTATTGTCACAAAATAATTTAAGTGGTCTTTCTATATTCTCCAAAATACGCAGCCCAGTGACAAAATTTCGCAGCCATATTCCATGATTAGATGCCTCGTAGCATGCTACAAACTCTGCTGCCATAGTGGAAGAAGCTACAAGTGTCTGTTTGGCACTTTTCCAGGATATAGCTCCACCAGCTAACGGATAAATATATCCTGATGTAGATTTTCTGCTATCATGGCACCCAGCAAAATCAGAATCCGTATACCTTACGACCTCCAAATGATCTGATTTCCTGTATGTGAGCATATAATCTTTTGTTCTCTGAAGATACCTCATAACCCTCTTGGCTGCTTTCCAATGGTCCATACCAGGGTTGCTTGAGTATCTGCCTAACATCCCAACAATGTACGCAATATCCGGACACGTACATACCTGAGCATACATTAGACTCCCAATAGCTGATTTATAAGGAATCTTATGCATTTCTTGAATTTTAAGATTACTTTTAGGGCATTGGGCAAGACAAAACTTGTCTCCTTTAGTGACAGGGGTGTCTATTGGTTTACTATTTTGCATGCCAAACCTTTTAAGTACTTTATCGATATAGTTCTTTTGTGACAATCCAAGAATATCCCGAGATCGATCTCGATGTATCTGAATTCCTAAAACAAAAGAAGCGTCCCCAAGATCTTTCATTTCAAAATGCTTAGATAGAAGTCTCTTGGTTTCGTGCAGTAAGCCTATATCATTCGTGGCAAGCAAAATGTCATCGACATATAAAACCAAAAATATGTACTTACTCCCACTAAACTTGTGATACACGCAATCATCAACAATATTCATCTCAAAACCGAACGAGACAATTACTTGATGAAATTTGTGATACCATTGACGAGAAGCTTGTTTGAGTCCATAGATGGATTTTGTTAATTTGTAAACTATATTCTTTGGGTCTCCCGACACAAAGTTTTCTGGTTGCACCATATAAATTGTTTCTTCAATTTCTCCATTGAGAAACGCAGTCTTAACATCCATCTGATGTAACTCAAGATCAAAATGAGCTACAAGTGCCATGATTGTCCTAAATGAGTCTTTCGATGAAACTGGAGAGAAAGTCTCTAAAAAGTCAATGCCTTCTTTTTTAGTATAACCTTTAGCTACAAGACGTGTCTTATACCTCTCCACATTACCATTTGCATCCCTCTTGGTTTTAAAAATCCATTTACAACCAATTGGTTTTGCACCTTCAGGTAATGGGATAAGTTTCCAAACTTTATTGTCTTGCATGGATTTATACTCTTCTTGCATGGCATCAATCCACTTTTGAGAGTTAATACTTTGCATGGCCTGATGAAAGTTGATCGGATCATCTTCCATCATTCCATTATCATCCTCATTTTCTTGGAGAAATACAATATAATCATTCGGAATAGTATTTCTCCTTTCTCTCGTGGATCTCTTTAATGGCACTTGTTTTTGAGGTTGCTGAGTTTGCTCTTCTGGAACAATTACCTCATCCTGAATAAGAGGGAGCTGTTCGACATTGTCTTGTTGAGGTTCTGGATTCACTTCTTGATTGATGATCGGTATAGAAACTTGAACATCATCAAAAGTGATAGTAGGAACTGAGTTAAAACTCATTCTTCAAAGACTTGAGCTTGTAGTGCAAACTCATTATCGTTGTAGTAGATCAACTTGCAAAGAACTTTGCAACAGTTGCCCAGATTTCAGATGCCGTCTCAGCCCCACAAACTGAGGCAATAACTGTGAGCTGATAGTGGAGAAAAGCCACGACGCTAGCGCACTATCTTGCGCGATGAACAACTCGTACTCCTCGTTCTCCACCATCTCGCCATTCTCATCTCGAACCATCTCCGGCGGTGTTTTGACCTTTCCCAGCAGGAGTTTTTCCAATCTGTGACTCCTCACTGCTAGCAAGATCTGTTGTTTCCACAGCAGGAAGTTGAGATCATCAAGAACCACATTGATTTGCTTATTGGTAAACGGCGCATCCTTCTTCGAGGAGAAGATGACATCTGTTGAGTCGGCTTCTTGGACTGATTGTTGACTCATCGTGAAATCCTTAACCTCTGATCAATTACCCAGCAACTAAAGAAGCTCTGATACCATGATAAACTCTGGTGATCGAAATCTGAGAAAGATTGATAACGCTCGAATGAAGAAGATGAATATGAAACAAAAGGGGAGGAAATAGAGTAGAAATTCAATCAATCAAGAAAGAGAGTTATCTTATTCTGATAGCCCATTAGTTACATTTATAGCCATTGGGTTAACGGCCCAACAGCCTTAACAGACTCTAACAACTCCTTAACCAAATAACTACTTGCAAATAGTTAAACCACCATCTTAACTATCTTAGTTAACAAGGGGGCATGTGATCTCCCTGTTGCTTTTCAAGAAGCCCCTGCAGCTCTGCTCTGTTTTAAGTATGCCCGGGGGAGTAATTTTTTATTACATATTTCGACTCAGTGCACCGTTTAGGTGACCTATATAATTAAAACGAATGAGACATTGTTTATGGTTTTTTATATAAAAGCAGATGGACTGCTCAATCTTTGGATGATTCATTTTTGTGGTTTTAAGTGTTCTTTTAACAAATGGGTAAAAGTTGTGATTAAGATTTGAGAAGATCAATGTGTTATATGACCCAAAGTAGGAAGCTTTGAGTATTTACCCTTTCTGTATCCAAGTTGTTTGCGAGTTTTCAAGTGTTTGAAGGGCACAGCTAAGGTCATATCATATTGGCATTCAGTAAACCGAAGCAAGAAATAGACAATATGATCTCAAGTTGGTATCTTTTTCAATCATCATTCGACTTACAGTAATAGGTTGAAACCATGAACCTTTTGGAGTAGAAAAAGGTTAGAACTGACAACATGAAAAATTTAAGTGACCCAGATGAAAAGGAAAGAAAATTCTTATTGATGTAAGTTTTACATTGATAGTGATCATTATCATTACAAGGCTAAGATAAGAAAAGAAAAGAAAAAATTTACACTTAGTAAGCCAACAGGGAATAAAGGTTCAAGCTTGTGAAAACCAGTATGTTTTTTCCCCTTCAGCAGCCTTCTGATGTCGAGCTCTCTTGCCTCTTAGTTGATAAACGTTTCAAGAACTCATAGGTAGTGATCATGGTTGTTGCGGACATAGACATTGACGCCCATCTCGGTCCCAATCCCCTATAACAAGCTGCTAATCCGCCTTCTTTAACCAAGTTCCTAACCGTCTGCAGAACCGTCATAGGTCGTCTAATGTCATTCTCTTCTCCATCCAGAACCTGTAATCTGGTCTTTATTGTGTCGAGTGGCATAGTGATTAGAGCTGAAACGCCACTAGCCATGGCTGCACTTAAACCTTGGACAGCTATCAAGGCCTTGTGATCAGGCTTGAAACCAGGTCCTCCAATCCCACCATTCTCATATTTTTTACCAATTGAACAACCAATACCACCCCAAATGAGCTTGTGAGCAACAGAGTACGATGTCCACCAGACCGCATTAGAAGGTGCGTATGTCAATATCGAGATCCCAAATCCCCTATACAACCCTTTAGGGCCATCTGCATACAGAATCTTCCTAAACGCATCAAGACCATTCTTATATCGACAAGTCGAAATTGGATTTTTGCAACTGTTGCTACCTTGAACCATAAGTCTTTGGCTCACAACATCGATTGGAGTCCAAACAAGCTGTGCAGCCATAGCTGAATTTAACCCTGCAGCAGCACTAGCCATAGCAGTGGCTGTAGTATCTGAAAATCCTAAACGAACAGTTGCAGAGCCAACACTGCTCTTGGTAACCTCAAGGGCTCCCATGTAAAGTGCTCGAGCTGGGATTGTCCCCATCAAAGAGGTACCAAAACCCCTATAGAATCCTCTCAATCCCTCATATCTCATGATAGAGAGAGACATGTTGGAGCAAGAAATTTGAGCGGATGACACTTGTTGCCTGGTTTTCAAAACTACTACAGGGTAAAGAGCAAATGATACACCTGAAAATAAACCGGCACCAAGAAAAAAGAACTTGGATTTATCAAGCATATGCCAATCTATATCTGCCGGTGAATAAATCTCTGACCCTGAATCATCCTCGGCCGCTCTTAAACTCATCTTCGCCACTTTTGTAAACTGTTCGAGTGCAAACAACTAAAATCTGTGTTTTTTGCTATCCTTCAACCAAAATGAATCAAAATCCAAAACTCAATGTAAACCAACCAAGCTCAAGTAAAATATAACTTCAGCTAGTTGGGTTTTCTATAAAATTAAAGCTACAAATTAGTTTGAGAGTGAAGAAAAGATCAAAAGGTTTCGAACAAAGGAAAGTGAAGAGAAGATCAAAAAGGCCAAAAAAGATTGGGTTTTATGCTTTTAGTATTTGGATTTGGGACTGTACAAAGTTAGGAATTCGAAGGCATAAAGGAAAGGAAAAATGAAGATTTTTTTTCGTTAGTATCAGGTAAAAGACCAGAAAAAGAAAGGGTTTTGTTGATTTTCTCTTCTTCCTTTTGCGAAGCCAAATCCGAGGGCGAACGTGGATCAGCAAAGAAAAATCGAACATTTACTCACCATACAGAACCCCCAGATTTTATTTTTGATTCTGATCAGAAAAAAACCAAGCCTTTCCAACATCTTCAAGGCTTCATCTTTTTGTCAGTAGACAACTGGGAAATAATCACAAAAGGAGATAGAAAAGGCACAGATCTCAATAGCAAAGAATATGAAGGAAGGTGGGCAAAAAGTGGGTTTGGAGGGTTTCGCAGAAAGCGAAATGCCTAAATGGATAAGTGCAAAGAGAGGAGTGGGAGAGTTAAAAAAAAAAGAGAGAGAGCTTTAACTGTATAGACTAGAGAGAGGGACATGGTTATAGATTGTAGCAAAGTGTTTTGTGGATTGCGGGAAATGGACACGTGTCGGTAATCTACTCCGATAACTATTAGTATTGTAGGCTGATTTTAAGGTTCACTTGGTTTAAGCAGCTTGATTGTTGGTGGCACTAAACCGTGGCTCATCTTTTCATCATTTACGTCTCTAAACGAAAGCCGAAATTTATGTTAAAGGATAAACTTATAACTAAGGGTGAATTTAAATAATTTTTATAAAATTTTTAAATTATATATAAATTTTAAATTTTAAATTTTAAAGAGAGATGATCGTTTTTTCTCTATTGTCATAAAACTGTTATTTTCTTCTCAAAAGACATCTCTGATAGGACGTGCAGTGCCACCGTATTTATATTCTAAAATTTTCTTTTTTTTTCGATGTGGGATTAATGACCCTGCCTCTTCTCAGGCGTGATATTTTCCCCTACTCAACCTAGTGAGGTCCTCGTCACTAGCTTTCGCTCTCGTGATGGGCTATCTTGTCACAGTTGTCCACCCTGCCTACCTCACTCATGGGCGTTCGACGTAAAATCGGTCAGTCAAAGGGTCACTCCGATACCACTTGTCACGGGATCATTACCCTCTTCCCAAAAGACATCTCTCAGTCTATCTCCGTCTCTAAATTATTTCAGTATGTCTCTGGTTAAAATTTCAAAAACATTGATTGTATACAAAATGACAATTTTAAATTAATATTTTTTATTATTTAATTAGAAGAATGACATTCGTTTAAGATTATTTGGAAAAATGATTTCAAAAATAAAATTTTATTTTGTTAAAAAATTAAAAAAATATAAAAAATGTATATTATAAAAATTATTATATTTAATAAATATTTGAAATGAGATAATTTTAAACACAAAAAAGAAACAAGGAAGTAAATCTCTAGAACTCTCCTCTCTCTGGCTCATCTCCTTCCTATATATATATGGATCAGTTCTTCACCTTCCAAATCAGTTTGAAATCAGCTTAAAACTCTTGTTACAGATCCGTACATCCTTTATCCGTTTAACATTCAAAGCTCTGGTTAATGGATTTGAGGAACTTGGGCTTCGTTTCCCCACTCTTCACAATCCTGGAAGACATGCTTGACATCCCAGAGGAGCAGGAAAAGACCCGAAACAACCCCTCTCGAGCCTATGTTCGGAATGCAAAGGCAATGGCGGCCACTCCGGCTGACGTGGTGGAGTACCCAACATCTTACGTATTCATCGTCGACGTGCCGGGCATAAGCCACGGCGAGATCAAGGTCCAGGTCGAAAACGACAACGTTCTGGTGGTGAGCGGGGAGCGAAAGCGTGAGAAAGAGAGAGACGATAAAGAAGGGGTGAAGTACGTGAGGATGGAAAGGAGGGTGGGGAAGTTCCATGAGGAAGTTCCAGTTGCCTGAGAATGCGAATATGGACAAGATATCTGCGGTTTGTAAAGACGGGGTTCTGAGAGTGACGGTGGAGAAATTGCCTCCGCCTGAGCCTACAAAGCCCAAGACCCCATTGAGGTCAAAGTTGCATGACAATGTTGGTTGGTTGTTTGATTTCAGAATAACAATGTTGAAGAAACGTCTGTGTGTGTGTTTTTCTTTCTGCAGATTGTGTGAGTGTTGATGTTTTAAATAGCATATGGAATTTAGTAAAGTTTGTTTCTTTGTTACAAATTGAAGCCATGGTCCAGTACTTAACAGTTATGCACATGCTTGTTAATTCTCTCTGTTTCATAGATATTTGCAGCTTCACCTTGCATAATTTGATATGAGAATAAGAGAGAAAATATGGAACAATCTGGACAGAACTAAAAACTATGAGCAGCACATACCTCATCTTGTTTAACATGTTCAAACCCAAAAATGAGAGTATTAACGGTGACGGAATTCAACATTATCTTTATTAAGGGGTCATTTTAAAAAGATAATATAAATATTTTTAATTGTTCAACAAATTAATAGATTTTAAAAAGAATTGTTTTTATTTCTTCATTTATGTTTTAACGATAATACAACATAATTTACTGAGAAAACTGTTTTAATCGGAAGTGAGACTTTAGTACATTCATTTATTCCAAAATGTTTAATTGCTTTAAATCGTTTCTAATTAAATGATAATGGCAGCTAGTTTAATGAGGAAATTATTTTAATCGACTGTGACAATTTAATGCCATCTTTTAGTAGTTATGTTTTTAATCAGAATAATTACTGAATGTTATAGTACAATTTAATATTTATCAAGAAAATTCATGAAAAAATCTTTAAATTTTAAAAATATTATAATGCAGTTATATTTAATTGAATACACATTAATATATTATAAAATTATTAAACAAATATTTTTAAAAAGTTAAATAATTATCTTTTAAAGTTTGCATTTAAAACACGATAAATCGACAATGAAGATAAGTGTGTAACGATAAACCAATAATGAAGTCAAGTATGTAAGAGAAAAAAGTCCATTTTCCAAAACATATTTGTAAAAAATAAAGTTATATTCGCATGCAGTAAAAAAAATTCACAAACGATTTAATTTTAGTGTTTAGTGTTAGATTTTAACGTTTAGAGGTTATGAGTTTATGATTATGTGTTTAAAATTTAAGGGTCATGGTTAGAATTTATGTTTCGAGTTTAAGGTAATATGATTAAAATTTTAAGTTTTAAATTATAAACTTTTAATTCTAACCTCAAACCCTAAATTTTAATAACGATTCATCAATTTTAAACCATTAAACTTAAACTCCTAACCTCTAAATTTTAAAATTTAATAATAAACCTTGAAACTAAGCGATTGTGTAAATTTTTTGTTTTCATTGTTTGTATATAAAATAATTATAAAATTTTATTCTTTTAATGTTAATTTTGTATTAGAAAATAGGGTTATAAGTAAATAATTTTTTTGATGAAAAGAGGAAATATTATTGTGTGTCTCAATAAAAATCTCCTTACATCTAGTCGGAAAAAAGAGTACACATAATAATAATTATAAGTAAATAAGTTTGAAAGATGAATATTTTAGATTTTTTATTTAAAGATAGATGAATAAAAAATATTATTTTCTTCGGTTTAACCTTGTATTATTTGTTACTTCCTTCGTCTAACTAAAATTGTCATATGTTAATATTTTTGTGGTCAAACTTTTTCAATTTTAACTTCTTGTAATTTAAAACTTATTATTGATAAAAATATAAAAATATATTTTAAAAACTTTCAATGAAGTAATTTTTAAATATATATTTTATAAATTTTAATTAATTAAAATATTTAAAAAAATTATAATCAAAGTTAAAAAAATTTGATAAAAAATATTAACATGTGATAGTTTTAGTGGGATGGGGGAGTGTTAGCTTATTTCATTATTGTTTTCCATTAAAAATATTATCTTATTCGATTAGACCACCTCATAGCACATATAATAAATGTTTGGGTAAAGTACAAAAATAGTTACTAAACTATCTTTAAAAATACAAAATAATCACCAAATTTTAAAAATTATATAAGTCATTAAACTTTATTTTTTATTAAAAAATGGTTATTGAGCCGTTAATTGGGAGTTGTGGAAGTTACGAAAATTTATATAATAATATATTTAATTTTCAATATTTACACATTTAATCAATTTAGACATAAAATGAGGTTAAATTAGGAATAAATTGATTAAATGTGTCAATATGAAGGATTAAATATTATATTATTCAAAATTTTGTAACTGTCACGTCAATTAACGACTTAATGACCATTTTGTAACAAAAACTAAAGTTTAATGCCTATTATGTAATATTTGGAAGTTTGATAACCATTTTGTGTTTTTAGAGATAGTTTAATGATCATTTGTAAATTTTACCCTAAATGTTTTGGCTTTGTTTGGCAATTAGCGGATAGCAGATAACGAATTACATTAGCTGATAGCGGATAGTTGATTTGACTAGCAAATTACATTAGCTATTTGTATAAAAGTGTTTGGTAAAATTAGCTGATAGTTGTTTGATTATTTAAACAAATAAAATAACATATAAGGATATAATTATATTTGATACTTGTTTGAATAATGTATTAATTATTAACATTTTGTATATATTAATATTAATTAATTTATAAAAATTAAATTTTTTATATCATTACTGAGCATATATTGTACATATTAATTTTTTATTTATGAAATTAGTTTTTTAATATAATTCTAATAATTATTAAATTTAGATGTATATATTAATTTTTTATCTATGAAATTATATTTTAAATATATTTTTATTAATTATTAAATTTATATGTATTTATTAATTTATATATTAATTTTTTATTTATGGAATTAATTTTTTGATTTTACTAGTTAATCAAATTTATCTTATTTAGAGAATTTTTTTTATAATTATTAAAGATAAAATAGTATTTACAAATATTTTATTCAAATTTTAACTCAAAAAACTTTTAAAATAAGCTTTTATTTACCTCAACCTGGTATTATAATTTTATATTTATCAAACATTTAAATTAATAAATTTAACTGATTAAAATTTTAAAAATATTTTTAATTTTAACTAAAAATGTTGTTTACTGTCTTTGTCTTTGTATGAACAGCATGTGCTTTGATTCGTTTTTTTGGCAAAACGGCTTGTATATTTGATAAGGTGATTCGACTCACCATAAAAGTTGAAAACAAACCGAAAAGTTACACGACTTATCCTATGCCCATGCGATTCATCTACCAGCAGGCATGGAACTGAGACGAAGCATGATTTTATGTTAAAAAGTGAACCTATAAAATTATAGGGACCAACTTATAAGAAAATTTCTCGGTCCATCCCTGCAGACAACTGTTGTTATCCTTTCATTCATATCTACCAACCAACCATTTCTGTTAAAAACTTCAAGCACTTCTACTCTCAGCGGAGAGAAAAGTTGAAGGATCAATCAAGCAGAGCAAAGCGTTTGCTAATGGATACTCTAACGCAGGCGGCTTACGCTGCAACAGTGCGGCTTATGTTGACCTCCTTGGAGCGCAATTTGTTGCCTGATGCTGTTATAAGGAGGTTGACTCGCTTTCTCTTGGCTAGTCGTCTTCGCTCTGGTTATAGACCATCCGCTGAACTCCAACTCTCTGATCTCCTTCACTTTGCTCATTGTATGTAACCATTCTTAGATGCTATCTTTTTTTTTGACTAAACCCCTGACTATTTGATTCAATTTGACTTAATTATGTTTGTTGCTTTGTAGCCCTAAGGGAGATGCCTATAGCTATCAAGACAGATAAGCCTAAGACTCAACATTACGAGCTGCCGACCTCTTTCTTCAAGTTGGTTTTGGGGAAGAACTTCAAATACAGGTTTTCTCCCCCCCCCCTCTCTTTTACGTTCATCTTGTTGAAAGAGTTTGATTTTGTGGTACTGTTCTTGTCGGGTGACATGCTCCCCCCTGCAGTTGCTGTTACTTTTCTGATGGGTCAAAAACTTTGGAGGATGCCGAGGAAGCAATGCTGGAACTGTACTGTGACAGGTCCCAATTGAAAGATGGTCACACGGTTCTTGATGTCGGCTGTGGATGGGGTTCACTTTCTCTTTACATTGCCAGAAAATACACCAACTGCAAGGTTACAGGGATCTGCAATTCCACCACACAAAAAGCTTTCATAGAGGAGCAATGCCGGTAATGCTCTCTACTTGCTAAATGGAAGTATTACTCCCATGTTGATTGCTTCCGCTTTTGAGAACTGTGTTTTTGTTACGCTTCATATATAGGGATGGACAATTGCGGAATGTGGAGATCATTGTTGCAGACATAAGCACATTTGAAATGGATATTCGATTGAGATGTTTGAGGTCATTGATTTTGTTGTCAGTCACTGCTACTACATACAGGTTTAATGTTGATAGTTTGAAATTTTATAGTGTATTCTTTTAACAGCATATGAAGAACTATCAGGATCTTCTGAAGAAGATATCAAAGTGGATGAACCAGGATAGTCGTCTTTTTGTTCATTATTTCTGCCATAAAGCATTTGCTTACCACTTTGAGGTATGCATATAAACTGACTGTGCCTAGAAACATTATTTGTAGTTTATAGCATAGGTTTACGCACTAATTAGTCATCATACTGTTTTAGCTGATCTAACAATATCTTGTCAAACTACTTTGTGTAGGACATAAACGAAGATGACTGGATAACTAGGTACTTCTTCACAGGCGGTACAATGCCTTCGGCTAATCTGCTTCTCTATTTCCAGGTAAGATTTGTATTTCGCATTCGGCTAATCTGCTTCTCTACTTCTTCACAGGTGGTACAAGTGCAACCCTTAAATTCTTCTCACCGTCATGTAAAAATAGTAAGCAACATACGCGTAAAATAGAGCGAAGAAGCCTGTATAATAATTGCTTGAGCTATATTATATAGCTCAATTCAGGGACACTATCTAAGGTTTTCCAAGAGGAACATTGCCCCACAATAAAGCCTAGCAAACTATCATTAATACTAAATTGTAAAACAATCTTCGTGTGTGAAAAAAAAAAACAAGGGATGAAGGAGCTTTTGATGAATCTGTTTTTTCTCCATGTTTCTCTTGTTGAATTCATTGTTGTTTTTGCTGTGCAAGACCCTGTGTCATCGCCCATTTCTACTCTAATATCTGCTTCAATGGCTGTTTTTTCTCTCGGAACTTGTTCATTGCACTCATTCTGCATAAATTGTAAATTTTAAAAAAAATCACATATTTTAGTGCATTTAATGTTTTGAGCGTTAATTTTTTGTTTGGTGGGAGTCGACATCCCAATTAACACAGTCTTTATGATTGTTTTTTTAATTATTTTAGTGATGAAGACGTTGCCATGTTCTATCTCAGTTTAATTCTGAAATTTTATAATCTCTTAAATTTCTTTTGTGTTATGCTAAAAAACAGCAGGGATTCAACTTGAAAGTGAGGAGCACGGGGAAATGGATCCACATAAGAAAATGTCAATAGCTCTCATTGTTGCTTGCTCTTCCTTGGCTGCAATTGTCTCTTCCTTGTTTTGCTTATGGGTTTATTACAGGAAGAATTCGAACAAATCCTCTAAAATGGTGCTAAGAGCTCAAGTAAATTTTTTAGCCAAAATCCACTTCTTTTTTACCTTTTAGTCCTTGAATCTTGAGAGTTGGCTCTTTTTTATACGAAGATGGTGAAAAAGGGAATGATTTGACACATTTTTGGGGTAAATTCAAGTCTATGAAAACTGTTTTTAAGGGTTCATGTAGGACCCAAAATAAAATTTGGAGAAGAAGAATAAAAAGGAAGTTTTATGTGGGACCTAAAGAAAAATTAACGGGCAACATCAGTATCTTTTAACGAAAGGTAACTGAAAGGACCAAAATAAAAGCGAAATAAAAATTATTTTATCCTATACATAGATTAAACAGATCATGGAGAAAAATCCAATGTAGATCCTGGGAATAAAAATGTAGTATAAGATATTGAATTTCGACTGAACTGCAAAGTTAAGCGTGCTCAAGGCGTAGAATGGGTGACCTATTGAGAAGGTCTTATGTCAGTACTTGAGACTGATAAAAAGGAATTAGTTCGAATTAATATTATTCGTATGAATATCTGATAAAGAATTATTAAGAGAATTTTTATCCAATAAAGATTTCAGGTAAAATTATCAGTATATTGGACCGAGTCAAAATTTTAAGTTTGACTTCATAAATATGGAATATTTTATTTGATAATATTATTTATTTTTCAGATATGGAAATAAGGAATTTTTAGAACTTATTTGATAGCACGGTGAAGGGGAATCGCAGAAGAAGTAGTAAGTGAATATCGAGAAATCGGATCGAATTGAAATTTCAGAGGCTGCACTATAAGTCATGAAAATTTCATAAAATATCTGGTGTATTTTACCCTTTTTCTTTTGCATGATATATCTGGTGGAGTTCAGAAAATAAGTACGAAAAACACAAGCAGTTGATTTTTTTTTACAGGAACTGTTAATTTGAGGGCTTATTGTTGAATTAAGCCATTCTAGAGGCTTTATAATTTTTGGCATCAAAAAATTAACAATCAATATTTACATCCTTGGTAAAAATAATTCCTTGTTGACTGTGTAATTATTAAAAGTGGCCTTTAATTATAAAAAAACTAATTCTTTGTTGACGTGGACGTAGTAGATTGAATTTTGAATAAAAATTAATTTAATATGACTTAAAATCTATGAACTACAATATAATTTTTTATTCTCATGTGTTTTATCACTAATTCAAAACTATTTTTTTTTATTTTTCGTTTGCAAGTACTTAATTTATTTTGATCCTTCTTATTTTAGGGACTTATACAATCGCTCCTATTTTACATACCCAAAACCACATGCAGTCAATATTTCTCTTAAAGAAATATCTAGTTTGTTAAATACACAAGGCATCTGATTTGCAAATTCTAGTTAGAACATGGAAGTGACAAGGGGATTTAGTTCCTTTAACCATCTTATGAACTGATCCAATGCAACCATTCCAGAGTTGAAGTTGAAATATCATGAATCTTGATTTGACAGAGTGATGGCCGAATGCTCTAATTATAGCAAAAACAAACAGTAAAAACTGCTGACAAACTCAACAGGCAGCCTTTTCTCTTGTATCTTTTGGTTTTACAATACAGTTTTTGAAGGAACGGGCCAGGTACAACTGCCTAAAACAAGGCAATGGCGGAAAATAGACTCTTAAAAGTTCATTACACGACCAAATATTTCATTGCACCCTAAACACCAGGAGGGAACAACACTCTTAACAAGGCTTCTTCTCCCTTGCACATTCCCATTTTCTTAAAAAAAAGAAGCTAAACAGCAGGAGGTGGAGGAGGCGTTGGCCTGGTGGTTGCGGTGGTACCTCAATCCGTCGGAACACAGTTTAGGAACATTGCAGTGTGACACAAGGACGAAAGTTATCGATTCGTGATGTCTCCTCATTTCTCATCCGATGACAACGTGTCGTCCAACACCACGGCGGTGGCCATCGACAAAGATAAAAACAGCCCACATGCTGTACGTTGGGCCATCGATTATCTTGTCATCTCCAATCCGTTCATCATCTTGATCCATGTTAAGCATAAGAACCGTCGGTATCATCTCTCTCGTGTTATATTATATACGTAAAAAATGTTTAGAAAAAGACATTCATTTCTGTTTTCTGATTTGTTTTGTTCTTAAATCAACATGCAGAGGGTGATAACGAATCTGATTATGACATAAACCAGCTTTTCATTCCTTTTCGAGGCTATTGTGCACGCAAAGGGGTAATAATTTATCTTATAGAACATTTAATTGAAAAACCGATTAACCTGACTCGAATTAATCGGTTTATACCGTTATAGTTGACATATATAAACTCACCGTCAAGTTCAAATTCAAATGAAGGAGGTTGTCCTGGAAGATGTTGATGTCTGCAAAGCACTTCTGGACTATGTCAGCAAAAACTTGATTCACAGCCTGGTTGTCGGTGCAACAACAAGGAATAGTTTATCAAGGTTAAGTCACATGATCTTCCTGTTTGATTCGAACAAATTCGAGTAAATTGATATCTCTATGTATCATTTTCTAACAATCAAAGGTTTTCAGTTATTTAAGTTATAGGAAATCCAAGAATGACATTCCCGGGAGCCTGATCAAAAGTGCACCGGAGTTCTGTTCTGTGTATGTGATTTCCAAAGGTAAGATATTGACTATGCGGCCCGCACATCGGCCTGTTTCAAACACTGCTGCCCCACCAAAGGTGTCGTCGGGAATGCCGCTGCAGATTACATATGATCAACTTGACGACGATGGAAACAGGTGTAGTGGGAAAATCGGTTTACTGTTTACATTATTGCTATGGATTGAATTGGTGATTGTCTTCGTTGTTGACATTGTATCTTTTAAACAGACGACTACAATTGTTTAGGGGAGAGTCGAGAAATGGACCGGATGGACTACCAGAGGATAATCCCCTAAAGTTACCTATGAATGACCGTGACAGACAAAAAAGCTGGCCGGCAAATCCGTCATTTGACATTGACGCAGCTGCGCGAGCGCCTGCGGCACAGCCTTCATCTAGCCAACATACTTTATCTATCGATACGGATTTTTCAAACAAACTTTCCCATGGATCTATAGACATTACTGACCAAAATTTAGATTTTTCTATAGTTTCCGGTACCCCTACTGGGAAACTTCCTCAAAACACAGTAAGAAGAATTTAGAGGATTTTTTAACAGTAAAACATTGCCTGTTTAATGGCAGAATTGCTAACATTCATGGCTCGTGAATTGCAGCGAGACATCGAAGCTGAAATGAGAAGGTTGAAGCTTGAAATTAAGCAAACCATGGATATGTACAGCACAGCTTGCAAAGAAGCTCTTACAGCCAAAAGAAAGGTAATCTTAACTCTTATACCAATATAATCAATACATTCCAAGAACATCAATCTGTGAACATAATTGATTTTTGTGAGTCCAGGCTAATGAACTTCATCAGTGGAAGATGGAGGAGGCTCGCAAGTTCGAGGAAGCTAAACTAGCTGGAGAGGCAGCTCTTGCCATGGCAGAGAAGGAGAAGGCTAAATGTAAAGCTGCATTGGAAGCAGCTGAGGCAGCCCGGAGAGTGGCGGAGATGGAAGCACATAGAAGAAGACAAGCAGAGCTTAAAGCCAAGAAGGAGGCTGACCAGAAGACTCGGGCTTTGAATGTTTTGGCAAACAATGATGTCCGGTACCGAAAATATTCCATCAAAGAAATTGAAGAAGCAACTAAAGACTTTGCAGCATCTAATAAGATTGGAGAAGGAGGTTATGGGCCTGTTTATAAAGGGAAACTCGATCACACTCCAGTTGCCATCAAAGTTTTAAGACCTGATGCTGCTCAAGGAAAAAAACAGTTCCAACAAGAGGTAAGTCGACATGTCGGAATTTTCATTTGGAAAAGACCAAAGGTGTTTGTTGGCACGGTTGTCTTAAGTAATATTCGGTTGCATAACTACAAACCTGATACAGGTTGAGGTTCTTTGCTGCATGAGGCATCCAAACATGGTCCTTCTCCTTGGTGCCTGTCCCGAATATGGATGCTTGGTATATGAATACATGTTGAATGGCAGCTTAGAGGATAGGCTATTTCGAAGGGGCATACGCCTCCACTTTCATGGAGGAAACGGTTTAATATAGCTGCTGAAATGGCGACTGCCCTTCTATTCCTTCACCAAGCAAAGCCAGAACCCCTTGTGCATCGGGACCTCAAGCCGGCTAACATTCTACTAGACCGCAATTTCGTGAGCAAAATCGCCGATGTTGGCCTAGCACGACTAGTTCCACCTTCTGTAGCTGACAGTGTGACACAATATTACATGATTTCAGCTGCAGGGACATTCTGTTACATAGATCCTGAATATCAACAAACAGGCATGCTAACAACTAATTCAGACATATATTCCCTAGGAATAATGCTGCTCCAGATTATTACAGCCAAGCCTCCGATGGGTATTGCTCACCATGTTGGAAAGGCCATTGAGAAAGGAACTTTAGCCGATGTACTTGATCCAGCCGTGCGAAATTGGCCACTTGAAGAGGCTCTATCATTTGCTCAATTAGCCCTCAAGTGCGTGGAGCTGAGGAAGAGGGACAGACCCGATCTTGGCACTGTTATAGTGCCGGAACTTAACCGATTAAGAGATTTCAGAAGGAGCTCCGGCTCTGGTAGTTGCAATAATAGTAGCAGTCCACTTTCAAGGCCGAGGATCCAATCAGAAGATGAGGTTTGAGACTTATCTATAAATAAGCAGAAGAAAAAGGAACAGTCACAAAACATTTTTCTTGAAACCTGGTTTTCTTACATAGTTTGGTTGTTTATTGGCAAGGAATCATGAGGATGACTGCAAGTTCTAAACGAAGTTCCAGACTAGATTGAAGGATTGAAGGAAAAGAGCTGCCTGCATCTAAAGAAAAAAAAACGAGACGAAGAGGGAAGGATGCTGGATTATACAATATAACATAGGAAATCTGTACATTTACATTATCTTTTTTGTGCTTGAAAGAAGCTGTTTTCAAATACAAGCCTTCTTTTGTATCCAAAAAAACAAAAATGAAAAACAAACCTTACTAAACCACTTCATGTTTGTGATTGCAGAACAATTAGCAGTCTTTTTTCTAATTATTTTTAAAAAGTGAAAATTTGATATATAATGTATTCTAAGTTTGATATATTAGAAATGAGCTAATAGCTAATCCTAGCAAGTCTCCCAAACGTTTCTTTTTTACTTAAATATCCGTATCTAACACCTAAATCCGATATAGATTGACATGTATAAGGGTACGATCCTCTGAATATATGCATTCGACATCCGATCATCGGTATCCTTGATGGTCCGACTTTACCTAATCAAAATGTAAACCCCAAAATGCTGCCACAAGCAAAGAATTCCCTGGAAACTTGCCCTGAGAAAAAAGGAGATTCAGGAGAGCCCTCCTATGAAAGAAAAGCACAGACAATGAATAAAGCGTAATAAAGGGTGGCATTGATGCTCACAAAGGCGACCTTATGTTGAGAGAAAGGTATATGCAAGATTTGTATTACCAAACAAGTATATTATTAGCCAATGCAGTGAAGGGTTTCCTTCAAATTATACTGTTATGTGCCCAAAATATTGGGCTTTACAGCAATGCATTCATAAACCAGACTTTTAGAAGTGGAGAATCAAGGTGCTTGGTGTTCATTTGGCGTTGTCTTGATAAAAGCTAAAGAGCAGATGATTAGTATAACAGGTTTCGTTCAACTTATGTTCCCGCACCAAATACAAAAAAGTTGACCGGCTTTGGCTTTGGGAACAGTCTAATTTTCCAGGGAAGCAAATGGCTGAAATTGGCGACCATGGGCATCATCGTGCTAGCTTGTGTAACATCAGAGCCTGAAATGGGGATACCATCGGCCGAGTTACTATGCATCAGTGATTGTGCAACATGTCATGTCATTTGTTCACCGCCACCTTCACCGCTGTTGAAGTCATTTTCGCCACCATCGTCGTCGGTTCACCTCACACCACCCCAACCTTATTACACGCCACGGTCCCCATCAGAATCTGACGACTCTCGCTGCCCACCACCATAAGAATCGGAATTATTCCCTCCATCTCCACCGCGGCCACCTCCACCCCCACCAGCACAGTCATCGTATTCTTCAAAGTCCAGTCCTCCACCGCCTCGGTTTGTGTACTTCTTCAACGCTCCTCCAGGGCAAGGGCAAGGACTACCTACAGGACTAGGACCGCACGAGTATCCCTATCCTTACTACTACTATCCATCAAAGGCATCCTTGTTACTTGTGATGTTGTCTTGTTTCAGTGTTGTGTTATAATTATTGCATTGTTGAAAAGGGTTTAGTACAAGTTAAGAACCCATTTGCCATTTTCAATTTCTATGCTCTTTCGTCTTTTTGGGACGTGAAATTGTTGTGCTTGTATCTTATACAGTTTAATTCGTTTGCTATGCAATATTCTTGAAGTTTCGATTTAAGGATTATGTCTATTTTTGATATTATATAAAATATACTATTTTGTTACGAGAAAAAAAAACGTAACATGTTAAACTATCTAAAACGATTTCATTATAAATTTGTAGAAAAATGATCCAAGAAATCAATTTCTGGTAGTAATTAGAAAGGAACATAATTTGCATTTGCTGTGGACATGGGCCGGGCCTATACATGCATTCATCGTTCTGTCCACACGTTTACAATTAAATCACCCAAAGGCCTAAAAATATTTAAAATGGGCTGGTAAAATAAAAAAAGGTACACCTTTCTGGTTAAGCCCAAACAATCACATTCACCAAAGCTAAAAACCCTAATTCACTAACGCATGATTGTGACCTTATTCTTTTTATATAATTTTATTCGAGTACAAGTTCATATTTGTGTTCAGTTTCAATTATGGTTAAACTCTCGTACATTTAACATCTGCAAATTAAGTTGTTCAAATCTAAGTCACCTCTCGATTGAACACATCGAACAATAGCATTCGAACTCACAAACCTATAAGCTATGTGAATTAAGGCTCACAAACCTAAAAGTATTTTGTAAAATTTTACTGTTGAGCCATGAAAAAAAGAAGAAAAACATAACCTAAGTTAAAAGTTAAAACTGTATCTTATACGATACAAATAAATTAGTACCCCGAGAGTAAAGATTGGACTCTTATTTTTCCTTATCCTACCATGTTCATGGAGTCTTTTCCCGTGCATGCTGGATTGTTTGTTTATTTTATATTTTGAGATTTGTCAAGCCAAAACCCTTGTAAAAATGATTTCTTTCTTTTATTTACCCTTTCATGAGACAAACCACAACATATACACGCATTACTACTCTCAGATCTGCCATAAATGTTAAATCTTACAAGACAAGACATGTTTTCTTTATGTATCTAGTTCTTTATTTTCCTTTTTCTGGATTGATTTTGATAAGAGAGAAAAAGGAAACCGATGGTCTTCTTTGTCCTTAATTAAGAACTTCCAACTTCCTTGTTCATGTCTACATGGTTAATTTGAGGAGTTTCGAAAGGTCTTTGTGCTTGTACAAAGAGTTGTTTTTTTTTTTCAGATAACACTATAAAGAATGTTAGAAAGTTTAGAGATTCTGCAGGTTGTTCTTCTCTAAGACCTCCATGTCTGCTTGAGCACGTTTATCTACAGATCTGATGCAAACAAGAACAAGTTATCTGTAATGAACACTTTGACACAACCGCAGAGATCCACCATTGCTTGCACCTGCATCTTCATGTTACCAAGTTAACTACATATAGATTCACCAATATGTATACATATATACACACAGAGAGAGAGAGAGAGAGAAACATGATGTCTGCAATATATACACACACCAATATATCCATGACTAATTATAGCTAATGAGACTGAGAGATCATGCAGCTGGATCAAATTCAAAGAAAATTGGAAGATGAATTAAAAAGCAAATTAGAGAACATACAAAGAAAACCTTTACTTGATATGTGTAACTTAGATCTAGTCCGGAAATTAACGGATTTAATATGCAGTTAAATGAAACCCTAATTTGAAACTGGCCTTTGTTTTGGAACATGAACAGAAATCCCTTTACACGGATAAATAATAAAATTAAAGAACAAAGAGAGAGAGAAGTGGATGACAGATAGAAAGTGAGCACGCAGAGCTTCAAGCATGAAAGGGTCAAACATGCAAGAAAACACCCTGTGTGCTCACTCTCTTCTGTCACCTCCCTTACCCTAAAATCCCTTATTTAGCAGACCAAGTCCGGAAATCAACAGATTTAATATGCAGTTAAATGAAACCCTAATTTGAAACTGGTCTTTGTTTTGGAACATAAACAGAAATCCTTTTACATGGATAAATAATAAAATTAAAGAACAAAGAGAGAGAGAGAAGTGGATGACAGATAGAGAGTGAGCACGCAGAGCTTCAAGCATGAAAGGGTCAAACATGCAAGAAAACACCCTGTGTGCTCACTCTCTTCTGTCACCTCCTTTACCATAAAATCCCTCATTTAGCAGACCAAAACCCCATGCCCTGGAGCTGGAGTTGTAAGACTTCCCTGGCTAGCTAGTTAGCTATACATACATGATCGTTATATATTATAAATATACCCAGAAATGTTTCAATATTAGGCTACTGAAACATCTTTGTTTGTTTTGCTTTGGTGTGGGAAACAATGGAGTTTGGGGGGTTTATATAGAATGGGAAAGAAGGTAGTTGCGTCACGATTGGAATAAATGTGAGTTATCTGGTATTGGCCACCCCCTAATATTTTAATACCGTCTCCAGAAATCGAAGAGGTATAAGTATTTTTTTGTTTGGGTAATTATTTGAGGCATAATCAAGAGTGGGTGAAAGTTTTTTTTTAATATGTAGAATTCTAAAGTTGTTATGTTTTTTAGGAGCTCTAAACTTTAATTCTTTAATATTATATTTTAAATTATAAAATTAATCGCAAACGCTAAAATTCTAACTCTAAAAATTAAGAGCTTACAAAAAAATTTATAGTTAGCGTATAAGATAAAAGTCATTTTTGTTTTCAAAATCTATTTTTGTTCGGAAGAAACGGTGAGATTATTCAAAATTCTAGTTTTAATTGAAATTAATTAATCATTATAAGATTTTTTAAATAAATTTTAGGTTACTTAACATATTATTTAGTATTTAACGTGATAATATTGTGTCAGTTTTACACATTTTTAGTGAATTTAAATAATAAACTTAAAGATTATCAAATTTAAATTGATTTTAGTTTTGAACTTATTGAGTGGTCTCAATAGTAAAGAATGATGTTGTTTCTCTTAGATGATTATGAATAAGCAATGTTAATGTGCAGTTTATAAGTGTGTTTAAATTTATTTAAATTTAAAATCGGACTAAAATATTATATTTTAATTGAATTAAAATATTAAAAAATTAAATAATAAACTTAAAGATTATTTTAGAACATAAATTTAGATGTAATAGTACTCTTTTTTCTATTAGTAGGTTATTGTGATTATAAAAAGAATCTATACTTAATTTTAAGGAAAAAAAAACTTTGATACACAAGTTTTGTAGACTCTAGTTTATACAATTTGTTAATTTTAGGGTTTACGGTGTTAATTTGATTTTGGTTCAAGGGTTTAGGTTGTAGGGTTTAGAATTTATTGTTAGAGTTTGTGATTTAGGGTTTATGACTTAGGCTTAGGGTTTAGATTTTATTTTTTTAACCGTACCTACAACCCAGTGTTTAGATTTTAAGGTTTAAAAATTTAGATATAAGTTTTAAAGAAGTGTTGTGTAATATTTTTTATACAAGCTTGTTATCAAAATATAACCTTAATTTTAAAATCTATTAATTGATCGAGTAACTAAAGATGCTCATGTTATCTCATCTTTGATAGGTTCGAATCTCGATATTTACTTTAAAAATATAAATATTTCTATTTAATAAAAATATAACTACTTTTATTTATTATTTTAAGAAAGATTTCTGCATTGAATACTTATATTAAATTAAAAATATAGTGCATTAATCAGATATATTAAAAAAATATGGTAAGAGTATACAATATATAAAAAAATTACCCATACAAATGTAAGCAGACTCATTTATTCAATTGCAGATAAGTCTTACCAATGCATCTTGTAATTCTAAATTGTGAAACCCCTCCCCAATCCTCAATCTTTCTCTGTTGGCTCGATCCTCTCTTTCATCTTTTCCAATTAAATGTTGCGATAAGAATGAGCGTTTGATTGAATCGAGTTAAAATGAGTTAATTTTTTTCATTTTAAGTATGGGACAGCATTTACTTTGTTTGTAGTTATTTGCATGCTTTAATTTCGAAGAATGAAATTTTAGTAGAGTTCTTGTTTGGTGAATAGATTTTTAAATTTAATTAAGAATTTAAATTGAATCAGTCAAATTTGTTAATTTGGTTGATGGACAACTCAAAAAATTAAAAAAATGAGACAAACCTCTTAAATTGAAGAAGTTGTTAAGAGTAATTTTATAAATAAAAAATTAACATGTACATCTTTTAAATATATTTAGTAATATTATATTAAAAAATAATATTTATAATCCAATACATATTAATAGATATCAAATATTGATTTTTTTTATCAAGAGATACCAAGTATTGATAATCAATAAAATATTCAAGCATGTATTGAATATAATTATGTTATTATATGTCATTTTGATTGTTCAAATAAAAAAATTATCAACTATAAATTAATTTTACCAAACACTTTTATACACCAAGATAATGCAATTATCTAATCAAATCAGTTAATGCAAACTACTATCAATCAATATAGGATGAGTCTACCGCGTTCGACGAACATCGCTGAACATTACTAACGCTAAACATCGCTGAACACCAATAAATTAATTAATAAAGATTAAAAATCTTAAGGACTCAACATATAATTATAAATTATTTAAAATAAAATTTCAATTTAATTATTTTCTATATATATTATATTTTTAACTTTTTTAAATAATCAGATATAAACCTTAATCAATTTTAAAAATAAAGATCCAAAACCCTAAATCCAAAACCCAAAAGTCTTCAAAAAAACCGAAAAAAAGTTTAACGAATCTGGTATTTCGATTGCAAACCAATTGAAGTTCAGTTTCCTCAATTCCTTACTTTCATTTGAGGAGCTTACATTTATTTTAGTTGTTCTTGCAAAATGTCGCTGGTTTTGATGTCTCGATGCAGAACAAGTTCCCCTTCTTCATGGAGATAAAGAAGAGCCGATGACACACCTCTAATAATTTCAAACCTTTGAAACCAATTAAGGGTTGGGTTTAGGGTTTAGTATTTATGGTTTTAGGTTTATGGGTTATGTTTTGTGGTTTAAAGGTTTAGTGTTTAGGATTTAGGGTTTATGGTTTTATTTTTTAAATTGACTAAGGTTGATATTTGATCTAATTATTCTTAAAAAAAAAGATTAAAAATATTATATATATGAAAATAATTTAATTAAAATTTCATTTAAAATAATATTTATAATTATATGTTGAGTTTTTGAGATTTTTAATCTTTATTAATCAATTTAATGGTGTTCAGCGGTGTTCAGTATAGTGGTGTTCAACGATGTTCGTCGAGCGTTGTAGAATTTTCCATCAATATAATTCACTTTCAGCTATCTGTTGTCCATTATTTATTAAACAATACCATAAATATAGAAATGTAATTGTATTACAATTTTTTTAGTTAAAGCAAATGTAACAATCTTATCTTTTTCCATGGGCTGATTTGATGGCAGCTTTGGGCAAACATTTCAAATGGATTGAATATTTAGAAAAATAGGGTACTTTTGAGGGTATTTTAAAATCTACGACAAATTTTACGGTGTATGGAGAATTTGCCACCTGCAGATGGCGACTTGGGAGAATACACTATCTGCAGATAGCGACTTCCTCTTAACTTGTAATAATTTAATATTTTTTTATCGATTCAAGACAAAATCAGGATAAAATCACTACCTGCAGATGACGTCTTCTCTCAAGTCGTCATATGCAGATGGCAACTTCACTCTGCATTGTAAAATTTAACGTAAATCCCAAAATATGCCTTAACGTCCCCCAAAATATCATTTGAGCTGCATCATTCCCCAAAATACTCTCTAATTTGTTCCTACTTAGAAGTATGAAACAATTAAAAGAATCACCGTATAATACTCTCTAATTTGTTCCTACTTAGAAATATGAAATAATAAAAAGAATCACCGGATAATATCATTTGGGTTTGCATCATTCCCCAAAATACTCTCTAATTTGTTCCTACTCTCTAATATACTAGGGATTTTTAATTGTTTTATTTAATTAATTTCATTAAAGTTGTGATTCAAAGTCCATCATAATCCTATTCAACTAATGAAGATATGAAATTAAAATAAGAGTAAAAGAAAAATAATAATTAGGATCAGCCAAAAAGAGATCAACACAACGCATGAAAACGAAAAGATCCAATACGGCGCGAGTATATAAAAATAAAACCATCTTAAAACTGTATGTGTTTTTTTAATTAATTAATAAAACATTAAATAATTGATGATTTATGTTATGTTGAAGGATCATTGACAAATATTCTCACCAATCATTTTACGTGAATAGAAATTTTCTGACTTTTTTTTATGTTCTTATATATGTTTTATATTAAAAAATTATATCTTTAAGATTTAGAATTAATGTTTTAGGTTATATGATTAAGATTTATAAAATTAGAATAAGATGTATTTTTAGTATTTAGGGTTTATAATTTAAAATTTAATTTTTAAATATTAAGAAATAATAATAAACACAAAAAGACAAACAAAATTGTTCACTCTGCACCCAAATGCGTGGTTGGCTAGCCAGGCCTCACTTGGATTATGACGCTGCCGCACAGTGCCTCCTCTTCGCCCCAAACACTAGGATGTAAAAAAGTTGACCCAACTTGAAAATTCAAAATCTGCTAGAATCAGAACATGATTTGTCTCGAGGATGTGATGACACGAAATAAATCTGTAATCGACTGTTGTTAATTCTAACCCGAGTTGGACTTGTTACTGTAGTAACCGAATCCGATCTGCATCCGACTGAGAACGACCCGAACCCGAATTGAACATGTTATTGTAGACCCGAAACTCGACCTGCACCCGACTGAAACGAACCCGAACCCGAGACTAACCTGGCAGATAACCGATATTACCCGACTGAATCAACCCAATATCCGATTTTAACCGACATGTTTTGAACTCGACCTGTTAATTGACCTGACTTGTTTTGAACCCGACCTGTTGTTGACTTGAACTAATATTGACCTGGCTTGATTTACCTAACATGTAATTGAGAAAGTCTATGATTTGATGAATTTAAAGTGTTGATAAATATAAATTATTATTTTTAAATCAATTTAAAGTGTTAAATAATCTTTTGTTATATATACATATATAACCAGTTAAAAATGTCAAAAAAGGAAAAATTGAATTTAGATATTCATTGGACACTACTAAGTTTGAAATTTTATTAAATAATTCAATGCTTAGTAATAATTCAATATGCTTGGTAACTCATTCAATATAAATTATTTGTCAAGGTTGAACTACTAAGTTTGAACTAAATTAAAGTTTTAACTTTCATGTTGATGTTATCATGTGTACAATTACATGTTTACATCCATATCAAAATTTTGTGTATAATTATATTTAATCAAAGTTTACTATATGTTATAATAATAATAATAATGTTTGAATTGAATTAACTCATTAAACTTTGAATCTAATTGAGCTAAACTAAAATCTAGAAGCATAAATCAATGACATAATTAAAAAAAATTCTAAAACTAAATGTGGAATTTCAATTAAATTAATCTAAGTTGAGACTCAATTGAATTAAACTAAAACAATTGGTTGAAAAAAAAACAATTGGTAAAAAAAAGGGAAAAAGATAATTTTGGAGTGATAAAAACCACCGAAAATTTGAAGGGAATTAGGGGAATAAGCTACCCATATTTATTTAGTCTAATAATATTTTTGGTAATTTAGTATAATAATATTTTTGTTTATTCTAGTTCCTACAATTTATTTTTTAGTCAAAATTGCCTCATATTTATTTATACTTTTGACAATTTATTCTAGTCCCTAAAATTTAATTTTTACTCCAAATTAACCCCTATTCATTTTTTGTATTTTATTCTACTCCAAATTTATAGTCCATATATATATAATCAATTAAATTTTTTTTCAAAAAAAAGGAAAGAAAAAAAGCATAATTATGTTTTCTATATATTTATGTTTTCTTTTTAACCAAATCACACTTGACACTACTAAGTATAGATATTCATTTGTCTTTTTTTATTAACTTAACCAAATTTTATTGATTAATTTGACCAAATTATATTGTGAGAGATTGAAAACTTTTTGTTGATTTGATAAAATACAAATATTAGAAGGTTAACCGTTTCCATTGTTTTAAATTCATAGTTGTAATTATAATACCGTAATTTTTAATTATTGTACACAAATTAAAGTTGTTGATAAATAATTTTGATAAAAATGAAGTAAACTTGAGAGTATAATTATATATTTTAATGTTATAAATGGCGGTAAGAGTTTTTAAATGCCTTTGATTTCAATAAAATTAGGATTATAAATATATATTTTAATATTATAAATGGCGGGAAGATTTTAAGATTTTGGCACTAATGCCATTGATTTTTTTTCTTATAGGGTAAACAAAATGGTTGGTCACTTATATTTTAAAATTTTTCATTTTTATTCTTTAAATTTTAAAAAATGACATTTTGATCACTTATAATTGTTTACATTATATATATAATATTGTTAGGGGGCTAGAGCTTCGGCCATACCCTTTTAAGGGTGTATTTATACTTAGGGTAAATATATTATTTTAATAATGTTATTTTAATTTTAATTAATAATTGTAATGTATTTAATTAATATTTAATTATAATGTATTTAATTAAAATTATTAGTGTGTATTTAAATTATTTAAATTATAACTTTAAATTAATATTTAATTAAAAATTATAAAGTTAATATATTTAAATTAAGGGATGAGATCCAGTTATATGGTATAAAACTCATTTAGTTTTACATTCATTTATTACCATCATCCAACGTCTAAAATTAGTGTAAAACTAAATGAGTTTTACACCATATAAGTGGATCCTAACCCTTAAATTAATATTTAAGTTAATATTTAAATTCTTGTAATTTTAATTATAATGTATTTAATTAAATTATTAGTGTATATTTAATTTGTTTAAATTATAACTTTAAATTAATATTTAATTCTAAATTTAATATTTTTAATTGATATTTAATTTAATATTCAAATTATTGTAATTTTAATTATAATGTATTTAATTAAAATTACTTGTGTTTGTAAGATTTAGGGGTTGAGATTTGGGGTTTGGGGGTAAATGTGTCAAGTTTAGTGTTTGGGTTTATGTGATTAGTTTAGGGATTAAGGGATTAGTCTTGCAAGTAGCAATTATTAGTGATCGAAATATCTAGGGGTTGAGGTTTGGGGTTTATGGGGTAAATGTGCAAAGTTGAATGTTTGGGGTTATGGGATTAGTTAGGGATCAGGGGATTAGGCTTTCAAATAGTAATTATTAGTGATTGTATGATTTAAGGGTTAAGGTTTGGGGTTTAGGGGTCTAATACATGTTTCAAGTTGAGTTGTTGGGGTTATGAGATTAGTTTAGATATTAAGGGATTCGAGGATTAGGATTGCACTTTAATCATTAGTGTTTATAAGATTTAGGGGTTGATGTTTGAGGTTTAGAGGTATAATATATGTTTTAAGTTGAGTGTCCAAGGTTATATGAATAGTTTAGGGATTAGGGATTTGGCTTGGACTTTAATTATTAGCTATTATATGATTTAGGGGTTGATGTTTGGGGTTTAGGGGTATACGTTTCAAGTTGAATGTTTGGGATTATTGGATTAGTTTAGGGATTTGGGGTTTATTTTTTTCACATTAGTCAATAAAAGTTTATTTTTAGCCGAAATTGACCCATATATATTTCTATTTTTGGTAATTTAGTCGAATAGTATTTTTATTTATTCTAGCCCCTACAATTTAATTTTAGTCAAAATTGCCCCATACTTATTTATATTTTGGCGATTTAGTCCAATAATATTTTTTTATTCTAGTAGATAAAATTTAATTTTTAGTCCAAATTGACCACTATTCATTTTTTGTAATTTAGTCCAATATTTTTAATATGCTGATATTTTTGTTCATGTTAGTCCCTAAAATTTTATTTTTCCCCAAAATTGACCCTTATTTATTTTTAATTTTTGTAATTTACTCCAATATTTTTAATATGATGATATTTTTGTTCATATTAGTCTCTAAAATTTCTACGACTTAAGGTTTATGGTTTATGATTTAGGGGCTAGTGTTAATGCTTTAGAGTTTATGGAGTAGTTTAGGGTATATGTTGTAGTTTTATAGTTTATGATTTAGGGGTTAGTGTCAATGCTTTAGAGTTTATGGTGTAGTTTAGTGTTCATTTAATTCCCTACAAATTTTTATTTAACCGAAATTAATCTTTATTTATTTTTAATTTGTGTAGTTTAGTCCAAATTTTTAATATGATGATATTTTTATTCATTTTAGTCCCCACAAATTTGTTTTCAACTAAAATTTACTCATTTTTATTTTTAATTTTTATAATTTAGTCTAATAAAGTAAAGACGATGTTATTGGTTCATGTGATTAATTTGGATTCCTTAAGGTTTAGGGTTTAGTATCAATGATTTATTGTTTAGTATCAGTGGTTTATGGTTTAGCTTATGGTTATTGGTTTATGAAATTAATTTTGATTCCTTAAGGTTTACGGTTTTGGGTTTAGTATTAACGGTTTATGGTTTAGTTATGATTATTGATTTACGAGATTAATTTCGATTCAACTTTCTAATTTATGCATTTGAATTTGAAATCAAAGCTTCATGTGTACAATTAAACTAAATTTAAATTTAAACTTTCATGTGTAAAATTACATGTTTACATCCAAATCAAAATTTTGTGTATAATTATATTAAATCAAAATTTATATGGTATAATAATAATAATAATAATAATAATAATAATAATAATGCCTGAATGGAATTAACTTATTAAACTCAAGATCTAATTGAGTTAAATTAAAACCTAGAAGCATAAATCGCAGACGTAAGTAAAAGAATTCTAAAAATAAATGTAGAATTTCAATTAAATTAATCTAAATTTGGACTCGATTGAATTAAATTAAAACATAAAATTGAAAATTTAGGACTTAAATAAAAAATATCTAAAGTCAAATGTGCTAAAAAAGCAATTGTCCCTAACTTAAAAAATCAGGCATGACTACTTTCCCTTATTCCCCACGTTTCATTTTAATTAAAAAAAGAAATAGATAATTGGTAAAAAAAAAAGGGTAAGGACAAAATTTTAGAGGGAAATAAGCCACCTATAATTTAGGTTAGAGATTAATTACCCTTTAAGTCCTATTGTGTTTTAAATGTTGCATTTTAGTCATAATATTCACTTTTAAGTTTTAGTTTAATTCAATTTAGTCACAAGTATCCCTAATTCAATTTAAGGGTATATTTTTGTTTATATTAGTCCGTAATTTTTTAACTGAAGTTGACCCCTATTTATTTTAATTTTTTGTAATATAGTCCAATGTTTTTAATATGATGATATTTTTGTTCATTCTAGTCCTTAAAACTTTATTTTTAGCCGAAATTGACCCATATATATTTTTATTTTTGGTAATTTAATTGAATAATATTTTTGTTTATTCTAGTCCCTACAATTTAATTTTTAGTCAAAATTGCCCCGTATTTATTTATATTTTTGTCAATTTAGTCCAATAATATTTTTGTTTAGTCTAGTACCTAAAATTTAATTTTTAGTTGAAATTGACCCATATTCATTTTTTTGTAATTTAGTATAATATTTTTAATATAATGATGTTTTTGTCCATATTGATCCCTAAAATTTTATTTTTTTAACCATAATTAATCCCTATTTTTATATTTTTTTTATAATTTAGTCCAATATTTTTAATATGATGATAGTTTTGTTCATGTTAGTCCCTAAAATTTTATTTTTCACCAAAATTGACCCTTATTTATTTCTAATTTTTGTAATCTACTCTAATATTTTAAATAACGATGATATTTTTGTTCATTCTAGTGGCTAATATTTTTAATGTGATTCGTGTTCGTGAAAAGCGTTAAATAATTCACTCGAAATGACCAAACCCAAAGTCTATCGACTATTTGTACCAAACTCAAACTTAATACGAATTCGAAACCCGAATTAAACCGACTTGAAATTACCCGACCTGAAATGAACCCGACTTAAAATGAACCCGACCTGAAGTCTACCCGAGCCCGAATTAACCTGTCAATTAACTGATTCGGACCCGAACTGTTTTGACCCGACTTGAAATAAACCCGACCTGAAATGAATCCTGCCTGAAATGAACCCGACTTGAAACTGACCCGCACCCGAATCGAGTCGAAACATCAAATTAACCTGAAATGACATGTATCCGATTTAACCCGACTTGACAGGACCCAACCTGAAACCCATCCGATTACCAGTTTTTACATCCCTACCAAACACATTAAAATTTAAAACCCTTTATTAATTAATTAACTAATGGTTTAGAATCGGTGGTTTAACTATTGATTTACCAAACCCAAACCATGTAATGATGCAATACGCGTTGATCCAATTACTTAATCTTAATCAATATCATTATCAGATCATGTACCTACATAATCATTGTTTATACGTATGAGTTACCAATTGTTTGATCTCCATTATTTTTATATAATTTTTCACACATAAATATTTTTTAAAATGATTTCATAATTTTAAAAAATATTAGCACATACCGAAAGAAAATTGACATTAAACTTGAAACAAATATTTTTTTCAAATAATATGAATTTATTGACTCTGTCCTTATCAATAATAGTACATATGGTACTAATAACCTGTTGGCCTAGTGAGATAAAAAATTATATCTCTTGAAAACAAAGAAAATTGGATTGAAGGATTAATCTTATTTGAACCTATGTAAAATTTTAATTTAAATTAATCGATTAATAATATATATATATGATTAAACAAAATAATAGTAATGATTAGAGATGGTTGTACAAAAACAAAAGAAATTTTCCCATTTTGTAAACTCTAAACTTTCCCTATCAAGATCGTCAATAGTATGAGATGAGGGGCAGAGAAAGAGGCCTGGCTCCGCCCACTGCCACATACATGTGGGATTCCATTTTCCCAGAAGCTTTCAAACACAAATCAATCCCATCCACCCAACTTGCTCTACAATTATGATAAGCATCTTTTCCAAATGCAGATGCTAAGGCTCAGGACCTTTTTTTCTTTTTTGAGCAACTGAACATATCATTAATCAAAGAAGAGAAACTAGTTCATGGGGTGGATTGGATGTCCAATGAATAGGAAGATTGCCATTCCTTGTTACTTTAGTCACCCAATCCGTTACCCGATTACAGGAAAAATAATATTTTCAATGTGCAAAACATATATATTTAAAAATAAGGATCTATATTTTATATATCAAAGATAGAAATAAAAAGTTTTCATAAGTATCTTAATCATTAACTGATTCAAGTGTATTTTAGTTCACACATTTGATTTTATTTTTTTTAATTTTTATGTAGTCCTTAAATTTTTATTTTATTTTTATGAGTTGCGCCCACATTAAGATTTTGGGATTTTATGTGTGTCTATCCTTACAAATATTTCTGAATTCGCCATTGGTCTTAGTTTTAGGATTTTTGAGATCTAATTTACAGTTTAGAGTTTATGTATAAAAATTTAAGGTTTTTAGAATTATGGCTTGTATGGTTTAGAGAGTTAGGGATTTAGGTTTTTACCTATAACTAAATTCTAACCACACCCTTAATTATTTATTCCTAAACATAAACCCATAAACCTTTAATCCTAAATTGAATTCATAAACCTTAAAAAATAATTGATATAAACGACATTCGAACATGAAAATTCAATTTTATTATTGTTATACCTAAATTTACCGCCTCCGTGCAATATCGGAAAAACCCTTAAACTCTTCCATATTTGACGAGCATCAAAGATGATTCACAATGACTGTTTTTTATAAAGAAATGCCTTTCTGGAGATTAATGATCTCGGAGACCTCAACCTAACAACTCTGCACAGTATCTACGTGCCCAATATGCAAAACATAGGTACTCTGAAGTTAGACTTGCCTCTGTCAACATATTCGTAGACCATCACTAGGTCTGACACCATCTAATTACTAACAGTCTCAGTAACTATAAATACTCAAGCTAACAAATACAGAAGACAGACTGAATCATACCAACAATACCCTTATCTTCTTCATCATTTCTCCTCATTTGTTTCATGGCTCAAGTTGCTATACTGGCTGCGACAATCCGTCTTAACTTACAGAGATAAACCGTCTGAATTCGTCACAACCACTTTAATTTTTTGTCTTTACTTTTTTTATTCGATACTTCCTCATTTTAACATCAACAATTATCAAATTAAAGAATTATAATTTTATTTCACGTGTATAGAATGACGGAAAGTGATAGGGTTATCCTATCTGTTTCTACCACTTTCGGCAAGTTGGTGTGGATTACAAATAGCAAGACGGGAGAAGCTTGAACCTGTTGGCCGAGGCATAGCCATGAGCTTCATTTTGCCTTTGCATCTCCTACCACAATCTATTCCTTCTTTTTTGAATGATGATATCATTCCCACTTGGGATGTCCAATCCTCTTTCTTTCTCTCTTAAATGGTGTCCAATCAAATAATTATTTTAATATTCTTTTTATAAAGAAAAATATTAATGTCTCTTAACCATCAAAACATTTTTTTAATTTTTATAAAAAATACATCCACAATTTAAAAATAATTTATTTAGATTCGGAACTCATTTAAATCGAGATAGATATCTTAAAAATAGATGTGTTTAAACAAACCTTACCTCCAAGACCGTTCCAAATTAAGGACAGTTTGGACAGCAGCAGTGGAAGGAAGAAGACAAATCATTTGTTTCTTCCCAAGAAAAAGAAAAACATGGAGCCTCTTAAATTATCTTCTTATCTGATAGTGTGTATATATTAATTGAAAAAAAAGTAAAATAGAGTTGTGGAGTGTGGAGGACCATGAACTGCCCTTATGACAGCATTAAAACAGATGAAGGAATGAGAAAAGGCCGGGTTGTGGGTGGACAGTCGGGAGCTTAATGCTAGGCATGTGAGGGATCAGATGCATGTGCTGTAACATCTGCCATTGGCCCTACAGGGTCGGCAAACACGACCCTTCCCATGCATGCATGCGTCCCGGTCGATTTTAATAAATCCTTTTACGATTTGTTTCCATATCTTTCTCTCTTTTTAAAAAAAAAAAATAGTTGAAGAGTGCATTTACCATTCTTGTTGTTTTTTGTTTTTTTTACACCCAACTGACCGACCAATCTATTTTACACAGCTATCATGTGATCAATTAAGAAAAACAAATATAACCCGTTCGATTCAGTTATCGTATTCTCCGAAATTCAATTCAAATCAGAAACGTAAACAGTTACAAGGTTAGTGGTTTTCGACAAAACTCTAAACCCGACCGGACGGACCTTTTATTTCCTTTTTAAGCATTATTAATAAGAAACGACGACGTAGAATAAGAGCAACGGGGGTAAAATCGCGAAAACATACATCCCTTTCGTTTTTCTCTCGACAGTCTCTGTAACTGATAACCCACACTCTCTCCCTCTCCTTTTCTTACACCCAGAGACAGAGATCCGAGGAATTTGGGCCCAAAACGTCACCCCTGCCAGCTATCTGTCTTCTCTCGATCATCTCGATTATCGGGTAATTCTTTTCTTCTTTTCTTCTCTCTCTCCCTTTAGTTTGGCATCATCTTTGCTGGTAGAATCAACATGTAGGAATGTAATGTAAACCATCTAGCTCTTGTCGTTTTAGATATGGGTTTTACTTTAATCTGATAGATCCTCTTAGTTTGGTGTTTGGGTTTTTGTTCTTGTCTGAATTATTTCATCTTATTCTTCCTAAATTACTTCAGACGTTTGAATTGGTTGTGTTACTTGTGTATTTTTGTGATTCTCCCCTTTGGACCATATTATCTTAGTTTTATGTATAGAGTTTTTTCACTCTATATAAGCCGTCAGAGAGCTTGTTGGCATTTAGTTAGCACCATGTACAAATAGAAGATAGGTGAACTGAACTTCTTGGGGTGCCGTGGATAATTTTTCTGCTCAAAACCAAACTCGACTGTCTTCGGCGTGATGCTTCCTGTCTTGCTGGCAACTGTCAAGACTGCCACTTTAAATCAGACTTGAAATTTGTACGAGTGCGTTGCTGTTTGCAGTCATGGCTGGTGAAGCTCCAGAAGGACCTCAATTTGATGAACGCCAGTATGATGCTAAAATGGATGAGTAAGTTTACTTTTCTTTGCTCTGTTTCTAGGCATTTAGCTTTCAGATTCATTGGTGTTTATTTTAAGTTTTTATGTTGCTTCATGGTTTGTTTGATTATTGAACTGGTGCGCTTATAGTTTGCTAAGTTTCTGAATTTATTGAATGAATTCTGAGCCTGTGTTTGGTAAATTGATATGAGCAGACTTGACGCTGTGGGGCAAGATTTCTTTACCTCATATGATGAGGTTTATGACACTTCTGATGCTATGGGACTGCAAGAAAATCTTCTTAGGGGCATTTATGCTTATGGTAAGTTGGATAGATTTCAAGTATTTTTTTTGGGGGGTAAAGAAACCTCGACGAGTGTTATAGTATTATGCTTTGCTATGTGAGGTATAGTGTTTAAAAAGGCACGCGTGAAGCGAGTACAAATCGACTATTTATGTCTAGTCGAGACGATTTTAATGAAGCGCATAGAGTTGCAAAAGACGTCGAGTCGCAGAGACAGTAAAAGGCGACACTTTGTTTAAAAAATAGAAAAAAACCCCAAAAACAGAATCTGTTAAAGAAGAAGAGGAAGAGAAGCAGGGAACTAACGAATACATGCAATGGAAGGAGAGGAGAAGAAAGAGAAGAAAGAAAATTTTGGAGAAATGAAAAATTAGAAAATACCCAGGAGATATACTTGTCGAAGAAGGAGAGGAGGAGAAAGGGTGAGTGCTTGACGTAATGGAGGGGAGGTGTGGGCTCACTGCAGGCATAGTTTTTGACATGTGATTTTTTATTTATTATCAACAGATGAAGAAATTAATAATTTATTGAAAATTTAAAAAGAAATGAAAATTAAATAATCAGAATAGAAAATTTTAGAAATTAATAGACTAATAGTAGTCAACACTCAGCCATAGTCAGTTGATTTTTTTCTGGCTCAAAAGGTATAGTTTAAGCTAGTCTATTATTCATTCCTCCTCTCTCACTGCATTAACCTTAGCTATTTTTATAAATTTTAACCAATATTTTTTGGTTTGGTTAAAAATATAAATAAGAAAATAAAATATTTTAAGTAAATAATTTTTCAACGATAATATTTATTTTTTAATAAATTTAATAATTATTTTGTAACTTTTATAAGTTTAATTATTTTGTAATATTATTATTTGAATAAATTTAATAATTATTTTGTAATTTTTTATAAATTCAATCACAATTAGCATTGAAAGAATGAAAGAATTGTATTTAGGTGATAAATTTATCTGTTCTTGATCAATATATCTTTAATTATAAAAAATTGCGCCTCACTTCAACAAGGCGCGAGCCTTGCGCCTCCGCTCTAGGACTCCCTGTCGCCTTAGTGCGCGCCTTGGGCCATTTTATACATTGGTGAGGTAGCAATGTAAAAACTTATTGGGCCTTACAGGTGATTCAAATTCGATTACCTCGTTACCAATTTAGGCTTTAATTTATATGCATGTTCTATTGAGATCTTGTGATTTCCATGGTGAAAATCTGGGCTTTCAAGATCTACTGTGAGCTTCATTTCTCTGTATCATTCAAGAATTGACCGCTTTACATTGGTAGTGGTAAAGCTGCTTGCTAAGTCAAAATTTTCTGTGAAGGTTTTGAGAAGCCATCTGCAATTCAGCAAAGGGGAATTGTACCGTTCTGCAATGGACTTGATGTAATTCAACAAGCACAGTCTGGTACAGGAAAAACTGCAACTTTCTGCTCAGGAATTCTATAGCAGCTTGACTACAGCTTAGTTCAGTGCCAAGCATTGGTCCTTGCACCTACCTGAGAATTAGCACAACAAATTGAGAAGGTCATGCGGGCATTAGGTGATTACCTAGGTGTCAAGGTTCATGCTTGTGTAGGTGGGACCAGTGTCCGTGAAGATCAACGGATTCTCTCCAGTGGCGTTCATGTTGTTGTTGGTACACCTGGCCGTGTGTTTGACATGTTGAGGAGACAGTCTCTCCGCCCTGATCACATAAAGATGTTTGTGTTGGATGAAGCTGATGAAATGCTCTCGAGAGGTTTCAAGGATCAGGTCCTTTTTTCATTTATAAGCTGCATGTATTATTTGTTGTGCTTTCCCTATAAGATGATGGCCCTGTTTATGCTTGAGAGAATATTTTACCAGTTTGTATATATATAGTTTAGGAAACAGGAATTTGGAAAAATTTTATGGTATTTTTCTAGCTTTTGCTATGATATCTGTTTCTTCATTTGTTGTTTCGTTGACCTCTGCTGTTTGCATGTGCCAGATTTATGATATTTTCCAGTTGCTGCCACCAAAATTTCAAGTAGGCGTGTTCTCTGCTACAATGCCTCCCGAAGCCCTTGAGATCACAAGGAAGTTCATGAACAAAAACCTGCTAGGATTCTGGTGAAGCGTGATGAGCTTAATTTATCTTCTCTTTTGAATTTCAATTGTTGTTCAGCAAGTCTTATCTTATCGTTAGTTATTCTTGATTTAAATTCTTTATTTTCAAATTTATTTAGCTTTATCTCCTTTGTTGATAATGTAAATCAAAGTTTTGGGTTCTTCCTATATAAACCCTTCAACCATGTTCAATAAATTCAATTCACTTTCTACATTATTTCTTTATCTCCTTTGGTAATCAATCGAGCTTCCTAACGTTCTTCACCAACAAATTTTTTTTTCCCCTTCCTTTTACACCACAAATGGCTCCTTCCATTGTCAACTCCATTGTCATAACTCAACACCCACAACCACTATTGTTCAATTTAATCCTCTTGCCCAACTTCCAATAAAACTCACTGGCAGCCAAAACTTCACCATTTGAAAAGCTCAAATTGAAATGTTAATGCATGGTCACAATCT
Organism: Hibiscus mutabilis; assembly: GCA_019671005.1. Lineage (NCBI taxonomy): Eukaryota > Viridiplantae > Streptophyta > Magnoliopsida > Malvales > Malvaceae > Hibiscus > Hibiscus mutabilis. The sequence goes on along the minus strand of JAGYYJ010003093.1, from coordinate 51,911 downwards.
ATTTGGTTATCTTGATGGCACAACAACCACACCACCTACAACACTCACTGTTGAAAATCAAACCACTCCAAACCCAGCTTACCAAACTTGATTTTGTCAAGACAAACTAATTCAAAATACCATTTTAGCTTCCGTTGAACCTACTTTTGTCTCTACTGTAGCAATCGCATCCAATGCTCATAATGCATGGCAATCACTACATACAACTTTTGCCAATAAATCCCAAACTCGGATTCTTAGCCTTCAAGATAAACTTGCACATGTCACCAAATATGTACAACCTATCATTGATTACCTTCATGAAATCCGTTCGATTGCCGATGAGCTTGCCACTGCAAGCAAACCGATCTCCAGCACTCGCCTTATTGTTCGGATACTACAAGGTCTTGGTCCTGAGTATAAGCATATCTCTGCTGCTATCAGATCTCGTGAAACCCCAATAACTTATGAGGAGCTTTATGAAAAACTCCTCGATCATGAAATCTTTCTACAACATGAAGACAACAAGAACATGTTGGTAAAACCTGTTAGTGCCAATGTTGCTCAAAACTCATCATTCACACCATCACGCTATGACAGTAATCGTCGACAAAATCCTAACAACCACTACAATGGGCGCACCCAACCTTGGCGGCCTCGACGTAATACTCAACAACAACAACGGTCTACCAACATTGTGTACTGCCAACTATGCAGTAGACCTGGTCATTCCGCTCGTGTATGTCGTACCATGTCTCACAATCATATTCAAGCAAGAGCCAATTTTGTCGCTCGCTCTCAAAGTTCTCAAGCACCTTGGATAATAGATACTGGTGCCACTCATCATATGACATCTGATGTTCAAAGTCTGAGCACTGCACAAGACTACCATGGTTCTGAAGAAATCATCATGGGCAATGGTAACACTGTTCCAATTTCGCACACTGGTAATGTTACACTACATGCATCAACTAGAAAATTTCAACTTCACCAAACACTTTGCTCACCTACCATTAAAACCAATCTTCTCTCCATCTCTCGTTTTTGTCTTGATAATAACACCTCTATTAAATTTTTTTCCTTTCTCTTATCTTGTGAAGGATCTGACTACGGGGCGCCACTGTTTCACGACGGACTAGAGACGGACTATACCAATGGTTGCCAAGCAGTATCCCTAATACACCAAAATGCAATATTGTTGTCCCATATCACCTTTGGCATCAACGTTTGGGTCACCCGCATCATCGCACCCTCAATAAAACTTTAAATTTGTTTTTGATTCCAATTTCTGATTCTAAAAAACAATTTATTTGTCATTCTTGTCAATCTAATAAAAGTCACCGGCAACCTTTTTCAAAAACCTCTTTGCGAAGTGAAAAGCCTTTACATTTAATTTACAGTGACTTATGGGGACCATCTCCTATTTTATCTATTGACAGCAAAAGATATTATGTTTTATTTGTTGACCAATTTTCCAAATATATGTGGTTGTTTACCTTAAAAACAAAAAATGAAGTTTTACACACTTTTAAAACATTGCATCCCTTACTTGAGCGTCGATTCAAACAAAAAATATGTCATTATATACTGATGGTGGTGGAGAATTTCAAAGTCTTCAAACTTATCTTCACTCTCATGGTATAGAACACTTGATATCTACTCCATACACACCACAAAGGGTAGCCTTAGTTGAAAGACGACATAGACATATTCTTGAAACTGCTCGCACATTATTACATCAAGCATCTTTACCATCATTGTTTTGGACTTATGCATGTCATCAAGCTGTTTATTTAATTAATCGAATGTCCAACCCCACTCTACAACATCACTCTCCCTTTGAAATTTTATTTCAAAAATCACCAAATATTGAGTCCATTAAAGTGTTTGGTTGTCTTTGCTTCCCTTGGATTAAACCATATGTTAAAAATAAGCTTCAACCACGTTCTACACCATGCGTCTACCTGGGTTTTTCAAACAAATTTTATAGTCATCAATGTTTTGATCCATATACATCCAAAATCTATCTCTCCCGCGATGTTCGATTTTTTGAACATAATTTTTCCTTCTCAGATATTTTTTCAAAATTTAAAGAACCTAATACCTCATGGGACGCAATCTCATTTGAAGATATTCCAGCAACTCATCCTACTGTTGATCCCATTCATATTTCTTCTTCATATCTCCCACCATCATGCATACAACTGCCCACTCGATCATTGGCTTCAGTCTCGACACCTCCCGTGCACAGCGACACCCCTCCTCAGTCAGGTACTCTCCCTCCTTCCCCTACCCTACTCGACATAATACCACTGTATCCACTTCTCCACAATCAACCTCATTCAATACCATACATACTACCACATCTCCAGTTCTCACTTACAAACGCCATCACCAACATCAACCTCTTTTATTATCTTCCATTCACCCTTCTCCTTCTACTACTACACCAATAATTCCCTCTTCTCACATTTCAACATCCCCACCTTTGCCTACCACCACAAACTCTTGTCACCCAATGATCACTCGATCAAAAACCAACATCCTTAAACCTCGCCAATATCAAACCACCATCACAAAAACCGACTTTATACCTCGTTCACATAAACAAGCCAAGCTAATTCCCCATTGGAATTCAGCCATGCAAACTGAACTTGATGCCCTTGTGCGTAATCAGACTTGGAACTTGGTCCCATATGATTCCTCCAAGAACGTGGTAGACTGTAAGTGGTTATTCCATATAAAACATAATCCAGATGGTTCTATTGAAAGGTACAAAGCCCGTCTTGTTGCTAAAGGGTTTACTCAACGTCCTGAACTTGATTATCATAGCACTTTCAGTTCCGTGGTGAAACCTTCCATTGTGCGCCTTGTTTTGACAATTGCTACGCAGCATAGCTGGCCGATTAATCAATTGGATATCAATAATGCATTTTTACAGGGTCACCTTGTAGAGGATGTATATATGCGGCAACCACCTGGATTTGAGGATGTTAGTTTACCAACACATGTATGCAAGTTGAATAAGGCCATCTATGGATTAAAACAAGCACCACGCGCTTGGTATCATGAGCTCAAAACATATATGCTCTCTGTGGGGTTTGTGCGATCTCACTCTGATTCTTCATTATTTATTCTTCACAGCTCTGAATGCACAATTTATATATTGGTGTATGTTGACGACATAATTCTAACTGGCAATATTCCCGAAAGAGTTCACCGTATTATTGATGCTATTTCAAACAGATTTTCTTTGAAAGACATGGGTTCTCTTCGTTACTTCCTTGGCGTTGAGGTACTACCACATTCTGATGGTATTTTCTTGTGTCAGTATAAATATATTCAGGATCTGTTACAAGAAGTTAACATGGACAATTGCAAGGGTGTGGCCACTCCGATGATAGCTTCTACTATTTTTGAACCCTCTTCTGACGATGCTTTAGTTGATGGTTCTCTTTATCGTCGCATCATAGGCAAGTTACACTATTTGGCTTTTACTCGTCCAGACATTGCCTTTTCCGTCAATCGTCTTTCTCAAGCCATGCACCAACCTACCATGTCTCATTGGGTGGCTCTTAAACGTATTCTTCGGTATCTTCAACATATTGCTACCTTTGGCCTTCGAATTTCTCGCCATATGGATCATCGTTTAATTGCATACTCTGACTCTGATTGGGCTGGTGATCCAACTGATCGCACATCTACTACTGGTTATGTTGTCTACCTAGGCTCTACTCCTATTTCTTGGTCTTCAAAAAAACAATGTTATATTTCACGCTCTTCTACCGAAGCAGAATATCGTGTCGTTGCTGCAACTGTCTTTGAGATCAATTGGCTCACCAACTTGCTATCTGAATTGCGAGTTCCAATTTCGGGCATTCCGAAAATCTTCTGTGATAATGTTAGTACCACTTATATTTGTGCCAATCCAGTCTTTCATAGTCGGATGAAACATGTTGCTATTGATTTTCATTTTGTTCGTGAACAAGTTGAGAAAGGCGTTCTTGAAGTTTCACATCTTCATGCCACCAAGTTGTCTTGATCTATTAACCAAGCGTTACCTCACATTTCATCACTTTCTCAAGTTGGGTGTTGTTAACTCCACTTCCAACTTGGGGCGTAATGATAATCTTCTTTTATCTTCTTTTTTTTTGAATTTCAATTTATTTATATCTTATCGTCGGTTATTATTCTTGATTTAATTTAAATTTTTATTTTATTTAGCTTTATCTCCTTTGTTTGTATAATTTCAGATTCTTGGTAAATCGGTTTGGAGGTGGAATTTCTGGCCCCACACATTTAGGAGTTCTTCCTATATAAACCCTTCAACCAAATGTTCAATAAAAATCATTCACTTTCACATTTTATTCCCCTTGTCTTTCTATTTCAATGGCATGATTGTTTAAGATATTGGGTGGACTATTTCTTGGTCATGCATTCAGAAACTTTTGTGGAGCGTGGTCCCTGATGCAGCTCACCACTATCAGTAGGGCAAGATGCGGATCATAGCTTTTCCAAAGCATAAGCAAAAGATGCTGCTGCTACATCTTTCTTCAACTTTAATTTCCCCCACAAAAAAAGATGAAAGGAAATAAAGGTGCGGACCATTTTACAATTAGTAATTCCAAAATTAAACAAAGGATTTTGAGGACCCCATATGCATACTTGTTACGCATAAACTTATCATGCCAAGCTTTCAACGACCAACTATAAAAATGTATTTAGTTGAGCTCTTGGACTTCTTCAAAGGGTATGAGTTGGATTAGTGAGCTGGTTTTGGTTCTTGGAACCAAGCAAGCATCGTAAAAATAACACAGGTTGGTTTTTGGGGTTCATGGTTGTTGCTTATGGAACCGGAAAATAGGTTCTGCTTCAGGGTATGACTGGTCAGTGCAAATGTATTGTACCAAGAACGAGGAGAATATAAATAATTGGACAACATGATTCCCCCGTTAAACACGCCAAATATGAAAAAGTAGCAGATGAAACCCTTAAATTAATCCAAAGTATTAAGTATTTAATCACCTCCATAGCTTTTTTTTAAGAAACCATCCATCAACTAGGCCACCACCACCTCCTTCAGGAATCTCTCTCTCTGTAAAGAATTCAATGGAAGATTACAACAGATCAAGGTCATATGGTAATGGGATGATGGAGGTGGACACCTGCCATGGACCACCTAGGCCTTCAGCTTCTTATGATCTCAGGTGCTATAGTGCTGCCTATGCACAATCCCAGTCCCAGATGGCTAACAACTACGATAACTCGGGGAACAACAGGGACTACAAATCGAAGAAAGGGAAGACTGCTTCGAGCTCATCTTCTTCGAATGCATGGACCTTTGGTGATCCTGAATTCCAGAGGAAGAAAAGGGTTGCTAGCTACAAGATGTATAGTGTGGAAGGCAAGGTCAAAGGGTCCTTGAGGAGGAGCTTTAGGTGGCTCAAAGATAAGTACACACAAGTTGTCTATGGATGGTGGTGATTCTGGCAGTTTGTCACTTGTTCCTTGATGCTCTTTTTTATCGTTTCTCTTGCTTGTATTCAAGGTATTTGTGAAAAAAAAGTTTCAAGTTCTTTCCTTACAAGGAAGATTTTATATAAAAGTTGTTGATGCGGTTGGCCGCATCTTGACTAGCTTGATTGTAAATGCAGGAACCTGGAAATTCTTTTCTAGGTGTAATCTTATTCTATATATTCAATGATCTATTATTTCATTAGTTTAATCTATTCACTTGGGAAGGAAGGTTTTGATTAGCATTTAGCATAGGCTTCTTGGGCATCTGCATATTGTATTGTCTTTGGAGCAAGCATTTGATGCTTGATTGTTGTAGACAATAAACCTACTGTAAAATTTAGAATTTTGACTGGGAAATGGGACTATGAGAATAGATTGCAGATGCTATGGGACCCCATCTTTTAACCCCTGCTGCTTATGGTATTGCGAGTCTAGCATATTTCTGAATCAACTGTATGGTTTCTGCTTCCATTTTGTTCTTGAATCAATTTGTAAACCCTTGCTACTAAACAATGAGATTGTTTGTAATCTTTGTAGCTAGAAAATTCAGATCAGGTGCCTAGCCTTATTTGTTCCCATTTCCCATGAAAATGGTAATCTGGAAAAGGTTCCATGAAAGTGTAAGTTCCCTGCCATCCATCATAGTTTCTTGTTAGTCTGGGACTTTAATGGGTTCTTTTAGTTGATTAAAAGTGACATAACTTAAGGCCATCTGTAGGTGATGCCTTATAGGTCCAATAAGTAGTGGGTTTGAGGGTAGAAGAAACTAGAAAGTAGTTTGTTTAAATAGCTTGTTTTCTTATCTCTCTTTGTTGGAGAGGGTAGTTAGCTTTTATACGTAACTATTGGTCTTTGACCTAATGGTGAATTAATCTAAATCGAGTACTGCAAAAACCTATTATAGAAGCAATCCTCCCAGTCTAGTTTATTCAATTTACATCATTAAAATTCGAATTCATGACCTTACTTAAAAATTCTAATGTCATATCTCTAAACAAACTGATGGTATATCTCGACTGTTCATAGTTCATAATTACATCCAATGATGGAGATTTTACCCGTTTAATACAATATTTTTATAGCACTGATGTCATATGTGTCAAGACTTATGTTATTTCGATTCAAGATCGTCGCCTTAAAAATGGGATTTCATCCGTTTGCAGGATGGCATCAATGAATCAAGTATGGGAATTCTCCAAACTCAGAAATCCTGGATTTTACTGCCAAGTATTCGAGTCGCCTATGTGGTTCTACCTGGCTATAGTTTCTTGCCAAAAATCACCACAGCCACTTCCAGGAATTTATATTTGTTATACCAATATGTCCTACGCCAATATTTTTCCCGCAACATATTTTCCGCTTACCAAGTCCTCCGACCTATACTTCTCCGTCACTATCCTTGACCATATCAAGGATATGCACCAATTAGACAGTCCTCCGAAGTAGGAAATACCGAAACCTTCCGAATCGATCCAGCTAAAAAGACACAACACCCATAATAAGATATATGTCGAATCGGTCTAACCCACTAGCTAAGCCTATAAATTGGCAAACATGACTTAGCAAAGCATCCATCATATCTTACAAAGCATAGACTTAATGACCTTCGTCTCCCCGAATTAAGCTGGAAACCATGGTAAGGGTGGAGCAAAAACCTATCTCATACCTTCTTTTTTATTCACTTTGAGCACCATTGATCACGACTCTCCGTTTAAATCAAAAAGGGTGAATCGTTCGAACGTCAACGATGACTACTACCATCCCATTTTTACCATAAACAACATTTCATGATAAGTTTTTCTTATTGGGTCGTGTTTATCGTGATTACACTTTAAAGAAACCACGGAATAACAACGTAACAATACTGCTATTTAAATCTGATAAGTTCCTAAACAGCTATAAAATCGACAAGAGTGCAGAAACACGGAGTGTTCCTCCATTTTTCACTTTCCCGCTTGCACTCGCTCATTGAAACCATTATTCGGTTTGTGGGGCAAAGTGTTCAGTCAATGAATTTGTACGATTAGATGAATGCAAACAGTGAGCAATCATAGCATTTTTTTTTTTTTTTACCTTTTTCTATCTGCTAACTGTTGGGAATCAAATTATTCCACCCCTCTCCGAACATGAGCACGCGGGAACCAGAGGAAGAACCAAGAACCTTTGTAAGTCACTGTGTCTGCAACACATATACAGTATTACACACCCCCGGCAATTGGTGATTGTTCTGTATTACTCCTACCATTGCTAACTCTAGAAACATAAGTGAACACTGGCGGATCTAAAAATATCTTTTAAGGTGGACACGCATAAAATCTCAAAATATCACAATTCATAAAGATTTAAAAAGTTTAAGGACTAATTTATAAAAAAAATCTAAAAAAATCAAATGTGTGAAGTTTAAAAAATTTAGGATTGGCATCTGCCTACATGAGGTATACACTGATCCGCCACTGACATTGAACATTCTGCTTTGTTGACTTGAGTGCTAACTGGAAGCAGCATTTACAGCTCTTATTCATTATTGGTTTAGAAATCAAGGCCTCCCAAAGTACAAGATTTAGTTTAATCCTATGTTAATCAAACTCTTCATTTTATTTTAAGTATCCATGTCCGATATTTACACCCTGATTGGATCCAAAACTTATCATCTACAACCATTTCTCTTATTTAAGCTACAACTTTCTTCGTATAAAGAAAACACATTCTAATTTGCTACTACTATTAATGATACAACAAAAACAAGAAAATGTCAAATTCTGCAAGTAAAAGTATCATTTTGCCAACTTGAAAAAACCAATTGTTCTTCCTTTCTTTTAAAGAAAGAAAGGAATATATTTATGGAACAATCAACTCAGAAGTCAGAATGAGAGGACAATAATGAAAAGGATGATGTCTGATTAGGAAAACAAAGCCCCAGTTTCCAGTTGAAAAAGGTAGGTAAATGAAAGGTCCCCATAGTCATTTTCAGAATGAACAGTGAGAACCAAAGGGGAAGGAACTGGAGGGGGACCCATATTCCTTGTTTGGCAGAAAAAATGGTGGGGATACCTCTTCAATCACTCACGGTCATGGACACGTCTGTTCAATAGTTGATAGCTTTTGGGTTATTGCAGCAAACAACTGATGAAGTGAATGTTCCACAAGGAAAAACAACAACCCAATGTCAGACCAGGCAGTGATGGGGCCACTCCCCCTCTATGAAGTGGAATGACTAACCATTGACATAGGCCTGTTCTGTTCTTTTTTTTCCTATTTTTTGAAAACAAGTGTTGTAGTAGTATTTTACTACTAAAAGAAATGGTGCAGAAGATTGAATTATAAAGATGCCTGCTGTCAGACAGGCATTAGGACCGCCACCTTTGGTGGCTTATCCCTTGGGAAATCCATGTGAGAGGCATTTGACTTGTTCAAGATAGGCCAAGCTTGCCAAGGTACATGTTTATGAAAAGTTGCAGACTACCCATCGTCCCTCATATTTTGGACTATGTTTTCTTTTGCTCTCTTGAGGATTATTCCTAGCTTGTGGAAACATGATTTCAAAGCATTTTCCACTAGTTTTTTATGGCACCAATTAACGATTCTCGGCATTTGATTAAGCCCCAAAGCACAGATGAAAAGAACCCTTGGCAAAATATCCCTAAAAATCGGCAGTATAACCAATGGCAACTGAGATGGAATCATTGGCTTGGGCGTTAAGCCCCTAGGAATCACTATCTCTAGAGATTAGACCTCAAGATGACCCCAAAGTGTGTGGTCCACACCGGTTATTCTCGCAGAAAATTATGTAAAGTGGTATAGGTCAGCCCCATTCCCTACTGTAAAAAGTAAAGAGGTTTTGATATTAGTTCCCTCTCCTTGAATGCCTTACAAAGCCAAATTGACTTCAAACTATATCACCAAGAAACACTGGGCAGTTTTTATAGTTAAACCTGATTTAGTTGCTTGAGATTATATAACTGAACTGCTAAATCAAGAATTTGTCCCCAACTCATGCACCTTATCCACCCAAAGTGTTTGCATGGTGGGGCATCTCACCACACCTTATAAGATTCTGCAATAAACTTTTTTGCATTGCAAAAGTCTTTTTGTCTTCAATATGTAGTTGTTGTACTAGCAACTTCATATGACTAAAAGATCTATAGCAGTTTAAATTGCCATAAATCAGTGAATGTCTGTAAAACAGATTTTAATCGGAATCAAATCCTTTTTTATGGTGATAAAAAGTACATTGTAAACGACCAATACTTTGCCCATCCAAATAGATTGTCGTACACAACTCAATGATGATGAATCACACCAGGAATTAACAGTGGGAAACCTACCATCGATGCTTCATTATGCATGTAGTTGCTTGGGATAATCACCAAGTTGCTCCATCTGCCAGCTTTCTTGAGGAGCCACATGTTCATGGGAAGGCGTATATTGCTGCAAAATGTACTATGAAGTGTTAGATAATTGTAATCGAATGCATGATAATGTCTCATAATAGCCTGCATTTAGATGGTTTTGAACAGTAAAAGCCTGATGGGAAAGCAAGTTCCCTTTTGTTATTAATGATCTCTACATACGTAAAAGTTTCTTTTTTCTAGTGATCTTATTTTCTTTTGAATTATTTTCTTTTCCAGGACAAAATAAGGACAAATAATAACAGTGTGATCTGAAAAAAAGAGTTTGGCTAAAGTTCATACCTCCATCTTCTCCAAAAGTTCTTTGGCTGTTGGAGCAGAGACAATTATATGCCTAGCACCTGGCTTGATGAAGCCCTCTTCAACGCTGTTGTCAAATAAAGCGAGCAAATTATTGTAGTAACCATCAACATTAAGCAAACCAACCTGCAATAAGAGTAATGCACACCGCAAGATTAACAACCATTCACATAGCTAGATTAATTCTTCAAGCTTGATGAATGAAGCTTTACTGTTTTCTTGTGTATTCCAAGTTGGGACCATGTTATCATCTCCAGCAACTCTTCCATTGTTCCATATCCACCTACAACATCAAATGTTAAGGTTAGATTTCTTTTTCTATCATTAAATAACAAGACCCTTTAACAAAAATTTCCCCTGTTGTTCTTTACTGGTGATGAAAAAGGTCAAGGTGTATTTTTACCAGGAAGAGCAATAAAGCCATCAGCTTCTCGGGCCATTTCAGCCTTGCGTTCATGCATGTCTAAAACAGTTCTTACTTCTCCAACTGTTTCTCCTGATATCTGTCAATATTATCCAGGATTATGCACTAATGAACAATATCATCCAGGATTTTCCAGCAAATTCTTTTACCAAATACAGTAAGTTGAATGATAAAACTAGATAAAACCTTCAACTGGAGAATGCAGGAAAGCATAAAAACCTTAAATTACAAACTTCAAAAGAAAGACCAATTAAAATGATTTAAACAGGTCACTTGGATCCAGTATTCAGAAAACAATGGTTAATATAAGATTGCAAATTGCAAGTAAAGATACCTCGAGAGGCATGAGAGCTTTTGGAATTATCCTGCATGTAAGGAACAATTATTTACTTAGTAATAAACAAATTGCAAACAAGAAAGAAGCTGCTTGTGCTTGCAACTTACCCAAGAACATGACACCCTCCATCATACACAGTCTGGGATATCAAACCCATCAACCCAACACTTCCCCCACCATACACCAAGTCTATTTTCCTCTTTACCTGCAAATCAACACCAAACATAACCAAGAACACAAATCCACAAATTATTAATGAAGGCAAACAATTTAGACATGGTAGACTTGGATGTCAAGCTAATGAAAAACTAGACAAGACTCATTTTGTCAAACACCTAACTCGCATCAAGAACCTAATATTTCAACTCATGGATATTATTCATGTATGGTCAAAAAGGAGCAATAAACATTCAGCAGGGGAAAAAAAGAAACACTATCTTGATGGTCAACACTCAACAGAGTTGTGACTGATACACCAAAACAGAAACAACTCCAAATCAGTACGTGAAACACCAACAAATCCACCATCAAAGAATCACAAAAAAGTAATGAAAAATATCATCTTTATCACAAGAAACTAACGCAAAATTCCAAAAATCGACAAACACCCACCTATCGTAACCTCAAGATAAGTACTACAAAACTCTATAAACTGAAAGATTCATCTTTTTGAGACCAACAACACAAACTTTTTCTTTTTTTGTTTCAAAATGATTTGTATAGAGATAGTGTTGAAGCAAAGAAAGAAACCAGTTCATTTCCCAATTCAAGAGCAGCCTCGCTGAAGATTTTTCTATGGCCAGAGTTGCTTCCACAGAAAACACATAATCTTTTGAACTTGCTTGTGGCTTTCTCTTTTTCCATTAACAATATCTCTCTCTGTCTATCTATCTATATATCAGTTTTTTCGTTTTTATTCCACTCTCAAATCATTGAGTTTAACTAAAGAACACAAAAAGCAATAGCCTTTTTCCTTTTGAGAGATAAAATTATCCTCCTGACAATGAAAACTTTCTGAAAAGAAATACAAGAACCAATCAAATATATGTATATATATGCAAAAGCTAACAAGAAACACCAAAAATCACTTCTTTTAAAAGCAAAGCAATCTGGGTTGATCTTGAATTGGTAAATAAAGAAGGAAATCAAGACAGAGCGTTTTATATTAGAGAAGAAACTATGAGGAAAGCCCACATGCTTCCATGGCCTTTCTAATCCAACGTCTCTCTGTCGGCTTCAATCTCTCATTATGAGATTCATTAATATAATAATAATTAAATTTACTTGCTAACCAGTGTGTTGTTTTCTTCTCATTAAAAAAAGAAGAAGAAGAAGCAATGTTTGTTTTCTCAAAGTCAAAGGACAATCCAAAACATAATTTTATTCATAAAAGCCAGAGAGTGAACTTGAAAGATAAGATGAGAATTATGGAGTAAAGGGCCAAGTTGTTGCTTTCACTAAAAGACTTAAAAGTTATTGACTTGTATCAATTTTATTTTCATTTTCTGTAAAAGTAATAAATTAAAATTCAGATTATTATTTGATTAATAATTAGTGTATTGTAAGTTTTAAAATGTAGGCTTAAAACTTTTAAAAAATTATATGTAATGTGTTTTTTTTTGGCAGATTTGGGTAAATAATTCAAATGAATTAAATATTTTAAAAAATAAAACACTTTAAGGAATATTTTAAAATTTACGATAAATTTTACAGTGTAGGGAGAAGTCGTCATCTGCAGGTGGCGACTTGAGAGACGCCATGAAATAATTCAACTAATTATTTGGGTTATTAGCTTATGTACTGATAGTGTAATTCAAGTCATTGAAATCATTAAAAATCTACTTGTAAAAGAATTCGCATATAACATTAAAAATCAAAACTTTAAAATCTAGATATTACTCATGACAATTAACAACATCAAAAATTCGCTTGTAAAAAAGTTCTACTACCAGTCATGAAATAATTTCTCATATGCACCCATCAAAATTTTAACAGATCAAGTCTCTTGTGTACAACTGTACAAGTTACCATGTACAGTGGTAAATACAACTTTTCATACAATAAGAAGATAAAAAAAAATTAAAACATTTCTTTTAATGTGAATGGAGAAACAACAAAACTTAAACTCAAAACTAACGGCTAGGTAAGTTGTTCCTATCATGGAAAAATTAAAACATTTTTATTTTAATTTTCAGAATAAAATTTGTTTTCAATTGGATTCTAATAATTTTTCATAATTATGAAAGAGACTTTCCCTATAAATTTGGTAAAATATTTTTTGAATGGTCTAAAGGTGATTATAATGTATATCTGTTTATGCATATTCTTAACATTTTGATAATGTGCATGCACCTTGTAGACAGAACGATTTGAACTCGTGTCTTATAAAATAAAAAGCATCCGTTTTTTTACTGAGACACTTTTTAGGTTCAAAAATTTTGTAAAATATTAAACAAATAGAAAGTGGCGACAAAGTTGAAAAAATTAAATATTTTCTTAGCGTTTTTGACAATGATTGGAATCAAATAAAATCCCAGCTTCAAATTTTTTATGATTAGTCTCTCTTTCTATAATTAATATTCGAGATTTATATTTATCTCTTTCAATAATATTATTTTTAAAATCCGAACATAATCTATTGCAATTTCTTTAATAAGTATAAAAAAATACAATTATCTTCTCAAAAGTGAAATAAAAATCTCTTATTTTTTGGTGTTTCTATTTAGGCCTCACATTAAAAAATAAAATTAAAGTTTAGAGTTAAGGTTTAGAGAATTAAGGGTAGGGTATATCTTTTTTAGAGTTTATGGTTTAAGATTCGAAATTTAAAATATAATATTAGAATTTAGAATTTATTTTTTATTGTTGGTGCATAGAAAGGGGCCCGGAAAGAGACAAATAATTTTTTGTTTTCAAAAGTGTGTCCACTTTATAAAATTATAATTACATTTTTAACATATGACTAATTTTAAAAGAAAAATATTACATCGAGTCGGAACCTGTTAGCGATAATGCCCTAAGGCCTATTGTATGGACATGATATTTTGATTATTGAATTTTTTATTATGATAAATTTGCATGTTTGTGTATCCTTGAATATTATTATTCTAAATATTCCTAATCAGTTATTATTGTGGGAACGATAATAAGCTAAGATTAATATGAAGTTTGATAGATATTCACAAGAGAAATATGTGAATGAGATTCAAATCAAATTCATATATATATATTTGTTGAGAACAAATATTAGAATCGATTCGTCTTAAGATTAATACATGGATTAAAGTTATATATTAATCTTCAAACAGTTGTGACATTAAATTCTTATACTTGAAATTGCTACGGTTCTCAACATGATAACTATTATGTTTTGACATAGTCAAACATCATTTTTAATCGGACGATTATAAAGGTTATGCTTGAACATAATAAGGAATCATGTTTTGAGATATGAGTAATTAAGATGGAATTTATCCCTCTTAACATAAGAGAGATATCTTTGGGCCCCTCGATGATTGAGACTGAGAAATGCATGGTCGTGCTCAAATGAGTTGATAGAGATCAATGTCATTTGTTTAATTAGTTCAATTGGGCATCGAGAAACTAAAGGTAGAACGATTAAGGTTAACATTTTCCATGCCTTATATTCTATCAAGATATCGTGAGATAAAAGGATTATGACATAAACTGAATTAAGATTGTCTCGGATTATGAGCTTTTCATTTAACTTGGGTAGTCATAATGTCTTGCTAGAGGCCGCTTATGACTTGTAGAATAAAATGTCATTTTATCTACTACCAACATTAATTGAACCTATATGGTCACACACTAAGAATGGATAAGAGTGGTTGTGGTTATTACTCCCAATAATAAATTCAAGATAATATGATTATTTTAAATTATATTGAGAGATTATTTATTCGAATTTAAAAAAGTTAAATTCGTATTCTTGTGCTATAATATTTTATTTATTTTATTGTTTTTCTAAAAATAATATTAAATAAATAATATTATTAAATAATCTCATTATCTAGATTTGATTGGATTTAAATTCCTTATTAGATAAGGAATCTGTTTTCAAATATATTATTTATTTAAAATAAATAAATAATATTATTAAATAAATCGCATAATCTAGATTCTGGTTGAACTTGAATTCCTTATCAGATAAAGGAATTTATTTTATAATTTATTTAAAAGAGTTTTAATTAAATTATAATAAGTGAACTCAATCTAACCCTAATCAAGTCATATATATATATATATATATGTATGTATGCCAAGGGGTTGGAGACTAGAGATTTTCGAACAACCACCAAGACCACAACTTTATTTTCGAAATTTTGTGAAAAACTAGCATTCTGATAGTCGTTCGTCGTCCATTCGCGTGAGGATACTTGTAGAGGGTGATCTTCTTTCTGAAAGGCAGCGCCTCAACACAACCGGATTCCTGAATCAGAAATTGAGGTAATTTATGATTTCTTCTTTTGTAAATTAATATGATTGCACGAGATCCTAAAAATTCATCATAGGATATTTTTCCGCTGCGTTTATATGCCTAATTAGATCAGTTTATTTCCTATAAAACCCAACAAAACTTTACTAGAAAGACATTATAATCCTTTTAAAAAGCATTAGATTTTTATTCACAATAGTTGATCAGAGTTTGTGCCCATCTAAAAATACCAATTATAACTTGAGCCAAGGTCATTTTTAGGTCACGACTCATCAATTCAAGATCAAGAAAATATTAAAAATTACAGGTGGTCAAATCCAAATTTACAAAATGAAGTTAACAAGGAAACTAACTACCATAACTGCCAACGAGTTTCAAACATCAAAACACCCACAAAATTTGGAGATAAAACCAACATAACGTTCTTTAAACTTCCCAAATTTGTCTTTCTTGGAGATTAGTTACCATTTTCTCTCCTTGCAGCAAGCATGTGGATGACTGCAACAATGGCGATGATCACCGGTCTCTGTGGGTTCAGAAGGAAACGTTCACCAGCTTTATCAGATATACAAACAGAACTGAAAAAACCCGAACAAACCACCATCATTACAACCCCAACAACCGCATTCGAAACCGAGCAACCGATGCTCAAAGAACTGCCTCTTCCGCCAGGGCTGAGAACATCTCGTTCCTGCAACAATTTCACGGCTAAATCTGATTCCACCACAAAAGTAAGCAGAAGCTTGAGTGTGAAGCACATCAAAAGCATCTCGGTGAAGCTTCGAGATAAGAAAAAGAGATCGAAAGACGACGATTCGATCTGGAAAAAGACGATCATATTAGGGGGGAAATGTAGAATATCAGATGACGACGATGATGCTGTTATATTCAATGGGAAGCGCGATACAGTATTGGCGTACCATCCTCGGACCCGGAGTACCATATCCGTTTCCAGAACGGGTTTGAAGAATAAGATAGGGAAGTTTCTAGAAGGAATTCCTGCAAAGAACAAGGGATGATCGAACTGGCTTAATCGGTGTCCGACAGAACCTTGTAAGACTTGCAGATTACCGAAAGAAAAGATCTATGTTTTTCGATTAGATCATGTCTAGTCACATCGTGACTTATCATAATAACAAGAACAAAAGGGAGAAGATTCTTGACTTTTAGTTAATAATCTGTTTTAAAAAGGTTTGTAGGTTGAGATTTGTGTACCAATGTCGATTAAAGATGAATTCAATTCCCTTACTTCGCTTGGGTCCAATTTTAATTTTTGGTGTCAACATAGAGTTTTTTTTTAATGATATCTATCGGAACGAATTTAATGATTTATCATTCATGTTTTGTTCCATATAAAAATAGACACTAGACGTAAGTTAACACAGAGTTTCTTTATCCATTGAATTGTTCGCAATAAAAAGTTTAATTGGCAAGATCTATAGTTTTGAAAATGCACATAAATTATATTACGAGTCCTCCTTATCACGTCATCCATGGTCACAATCAGACAACTAATAAAAATCATTTATGTCATTAAATTTTTTTCATGTCATCTTTTTACTAAGTGATACAAATTATTTTTTTAATTTAATTTACAATAAATATGAATGAAGATTCACTTGATATGGAGAAAAATATGACATGAATGGCTTCTTATTGGTTGAGACCATATATAACGTGCATGGCGAGGAGGGTCTCTAATATAATTTCTCGATTTCGATGTACATTTTTTTAGATATTAAAACTTGCCAAATTCTATAAATTTGAATTAGTAAAAGATTAAAAATCAAAAGGCAAGGGTAATGTCAACAAAATTTTGATACAATGGTTAATGATTTTTGCTTAAAAAAGTTTTGTTTGAGATTAAATCTTAAACTCGATCTCCGAACAAATCTTTCATCTCTCTTTATCTAAAAACAATTTGATTTTTAAAATTAGAATTTTAAGTTTGTAAACCTAAAAGGCTTGAAATGATAGGGAAAACTTGTTTTTATATCATCCTTAAATGAATCAACTAAAAATTCTATTATATGACTAATGAACTTATAAATATATATATATATATATATATTTTACCATTCCACCCATATTATTTGTTAAATATATTATTTTATTCCCTCAAAATATGGGTGTGACAAAATCTCCTATTCATATAGGAGTATCTTTATTTTGATCAATTGATTATTTTACATCGGATTTTATAAATAATATAATTGATTATTTTGATCAAAGAATTCTTCCAGCTTCAGGGTGGGTAATTATAATTCTGAAAGAATAAAAAAAACAAAACTTTACTAAATTAAGGAGGACCTTGGTTATATAAACTGGTTTGAGTTGGATATTTCGAGATGGTTCTCCCCAAGGCTCCACATTGACTACAAATATGACTGGGCTTGTTCTTACTGGCAGAGGGAATAGATCTTTTAGCTGGGTCTGCTTCTGGAGGAACGGCAGTGTTATGCACACTTGGCTCGCACTAAACTTGCCTATCAAGTAAGAAGTGTACATTGGAATAGCACATAGAGTCTCAGAAATATTTTTTAATTCCTCGAGCTTATTATGTTTGTTTTTCACATTATTTATATCAGAAAACAAAATTGAGATAAATGGAGGAGTCTGTTGAGAAAAAAAAATGCCTCATCTTGTTTCACTTTTTCATAAAATTATTAGACATGGCTCTTCAATGATTCCAGATTCCTTTGTTGCATGACAATCACAGTTGGCCATGATTGTTTATAAGGTTCTGATAGACAGACAGCAAATCCCCACTTGTTGGATGGAACAAGGTGAAGGAGTTTCAGAAAATGTACACTGTGTATATTCAGGTAAGAATAAAACATTGGAACTGAAGTAATTGCTTCAACCTTTTTAGACTCCCTGGAATGTAGGTTATTTAAGTCAAGTTGGATTCGAAAACGTCACTTCATTATTGCAGAAGTTATCCAGCTTGCTGTGTGTAAATCCATAAGTAGGAAAAAAATGGGTTCCTAGCTGTTGTTCCATGGTTATCCAAAAACCATTGATTTGAGAGAAAAGAAGAACAAAAAGGCAGATATTACATCTAATCATTTAAAATGTCAGTAACTTATCAGAACTGGAACTTCATTGCCGAAAACCAAGTTTCATCAACAACAGTATATATATTAGAAGTAGAGTCCCCACAGCCAACCACTTCGTCATCCCACAGTTTCTACGACCATGCTGGCAGGAAAAATAAATAAAACCAGTCTTTGTCTTACAATAACTAATCTCCTTAGCTGGTAGCCTCATACTTGCGTAATTTTAGTATTATCTTCTTTGTTTATTTTATATTTCTTCCATTTTAAAACATATTTCCTCCAACTGCTGCTTCTTAAATCTTTCTTATTTGAATTGTTTAAACTTTGTCGTTTACACATCCTGGCAGTAGCTTTGATTGTTCAAACTGCCACCAAATTGCCTTGTTTAACAAGTTGCAGTTGGACTTGGGACTTGGGAATCAATAGACTTATCCTTGGGGCATCATTATAAATTAGAGAAGTTTGCTGCTGGTTGGACTGCTTGTTTTTCTCATCTGTTGGTGAGGTTGTTGATTTCATTTTTGTGGTTTTTCTTTTCTTTCCCCACTCTATTTATTCTTTCCCATATAAGCTATCTAAATCTATGAGCATGTTTGATAATTCTGATTTTTGCAGGTTCGAGTCTGCAAGAGACTTTAAGATCAATGGGTCTTTCCCTTGAAAAAGATGATGGATAGAAGGATGGTTCTCAGTCTCCAATTAAAGAACCAAAGCTTGAAGCTTCCAATTTCTTCAAACATCTAGAACTTGACCAAGGGAATGTAAATTCAGTTGTTTCAAATGATAAAGCCAATGGAATCGTTATACCAGTAAAACCCACCATAATGCTCCCCAAACCAGCGATAATGTTTTCCCCAAGGCCCCTAAGTGAGTTCGATGCTTCTGCAACTAAGCTACAAAAAGTCTACAGAGGTTATAGGACAAGGAGGAACCTTGCAGATTGTGCAGTTGTGGTTGAGGAGCTCTGGTTTGTCACTTTGTCTCCATATAAAATGAACTTGCTCTTGCTCTTTTTGGTATTTTTGATTATTTTTTGAGTAATTTGTTTGGTTCTTATATTAATTCAAACATTGCAGGTGGAAGACCTTAGATTCTGCAGCATTGAGAAGGTGTTCTGTTTCATTCTATGAAATTGAGAAACATGAAACTGCCATGTCAAAATGGGCACGGGCTAAAACAAGGGCTGCCAAGGTACTTTACTAAACTTTCACCAGTTGCTACTTTCCAAGTTTGTCTTAAGACCGACAAGATCACCCTTTTGAGTTTTCTAGGTTGGGAAGGGTTTGTCTAAGGACGAGAAGGCTCAAAAATTAGGCCTCCAACATTGGCTTGAAGCTGTAAGCTCATTTAATCCTTGTCGACTTAGAATTATCCCTTTTTATTTATGTTCCAGCCAGGGACGGCCGCAAGTAAGGGGTTGCGTACTATTAAGGAGTTATATTAGAAATGTAGGGGTGCGGAATTAGATTATCAATTGAAAATACAAAGGAATTATCTAAACTATAGGAGAATTTAAAATTTTTAGTGGTGCGACTGTCCCCTCCAGCACCCCTCAGTCCATACCTGGCTCCAGCCGATTAGGTATAACATAGTAAAACTCTTTATTTTCATGTCTACCAGCTATATCATAGGAAAACAATTGCTAAGATATGGTATCATTTGAAGCTGGTTCATGTGCCTCTTTAGTTTTGAGATGCATCAGTTTCTGTTCTTAAATGATAAAAGGGAGCTTGGATTTGAACGATTGATGAAATGTATCAGATTATGACAAAAGCAGAAAACTGCGACTTATATGAAAATTTAATTGTTTGGTAGGATGCATAAGTCATAGATGAGAAATTCACACTGGCAGTGAAGCTTCTATGAGTAACATTTCGTTTTATATTTCTGCAGATTGATCCACGACATCGTTATGGACACAATTTACACTTCTATTACGATGTGTGGTCAGCAAGCAAGAGCACTCAACCTTTCTTCTACTGGTACTGTATTTCATTAAACAATAAACAGACTTGACAGTGACATAACTGAAGGTTGCTCCACTATGCCCTTATGTTCTGATATCTGGAATTGAAGGTTGGATATTGGCGATGGCAAAGAATTGAATCCCAACAAGTGTCAAAGAACATATCTACAAAGACAATGCATCAAATATCTTGGACCAGTGAGTTTTATACTTATGTCTTACTTGAAATGTTCCGATTATGGCTAAAATGTTTCTTGCATTTCTTAACCATGTCTTATTATCTTGCTTGCAGAAAGAAAGGGAAGCATTTGAAGTGACTGTGGAAAGTGGAAAGCTTGTTTACAAGCAATCTGGGATGCTTGTTAACACCATTGAGGGCTGCAAATGGATTTTTGTGCTTAGCAGCTGCTGGAAGATTGGTGGCTTCTCATGGAGTTCTTGAGGTACATTATACATATAATTGCAATTCAAACACCAATAAAACCAGTTTCTTAATTCCTTCTCTCCCTCTCCAAGCTATTTGGCCTTACAGTGGTCATTATCTCCCAACCGAAGACAATTTCAAAGAATTCATTATTTTCCTTGAAGAACACAAGGTGGATCTGACCAATGTTAAGGTAATAAAACAATCCGAAGTTGTCATTAGACTTTAACTAAGCTTCTTGAAAATTCAACAACCTAGAGAGCTGCCAAATTTGATTAATCTTGCATTCTCATTTCTTGTGCAGAGATGTGCTGTAGATGAGGACCACACCTCAAACAAAGCTGCTGGTGATGAGTCCAAGCATGGGGGGATCAAATATCCAGCGGCAACAGCAAAACCATCAGATTCAAAGGCTGTGGAAGTTGATGATGAGGCCGCAAATGATGCATGCAAAAGAGCTGAAAGTCTAGAAACCAGCATGGACACCAGTGCTGCCAATTTGGAAGCACAAACATTTCACATGGCCAAGCGTTTGTCTTGCAAGTGGACAAGTGGGATTGGCCATCGAATCGGGTGTGTGAGAGTACCCAAAAGAACTGCAATTCCAGGCTCTGGAACAAGTTAATCTATCTCCCAGGATCACCCCTGGTCGCTTTGCAAACTCTGGTCCTATACCTTCACCACGACCAAGCCACAGAATTCGAGTCTCGCCCAGGCTTGCTTACATGGGACTCCCTAGCCCAAGGGTGTCTGTTGTGGCATCAAATGATAAAGAGTTTTGCAAATGACTATATCGAAACACTCTTAAGTCTTAAGGTTATAAATATATATGGGTTTGGGAAATTCTTTGGATCTTTTGCTAAGACCCCAACGGCTAACCTCGCCCAAGTTCCCTGCACGGCAAGGATCATAGACAAGGGCATTATTAGTCCATGAACAAAAAATAAAGGCTAAGGGTGCTTTAAGCCCATGAACTTTTGAAAAAAAAATCAATTAAATCCCTAAATTAATAAATTTAATTAATTAAGTCCTTTGATTAATTTGGCCATTAACTTTGATAATTTTTTCTTGAGATATTATTGTCACATGACTCACTACAGTTTTGTCATGATATTTACATATTTTTTTAGAATTTTTTTTATAATTTTTATAAGCTTTTAGAATTTTTTAAATAAAATAAAAAATTTAAAAATGTCAAGTGATAACACTGTAACACGTTGCACCATGGTCTTAAAAATTCTTAGATTTAACAGTCAACGTTAGTCAAATGGGTGAATTAATGAAATTTTAGAGTATAAAGGCTTAATTGAGTAAAAAAATTAGGGACTTAATTATTTTTTTTTGAAAAAATTAAGGTTTATGATACCCCTAGACCAAAATGGAATTACATTTGTAGTCACATTCTGTGTTTCCCTTGCACTCAATATTTGAGACAACAAGTCCTTTGAACCCCAAAGCAGGTTGTTCAATTACATCAGTTTCCAGTTTGAGTGAGAGGTTAGAGAAAACCATGTCTTGTTTAGGTTAATGGATATTTTTACAACTGATTGTGTCTGTGGGGGTATTTCTTACTGTTTCCTGTAAACAAAAAAGCTTGTTGGGAGTTGACTTTTACAACTGATGCATTAAATCAAAGTATTAGCAGCAGGGTGAAATGAGAAAAAGGCTTAAAAACATACCTGAAAATAGGACCGTATTGTTTAGCAAGGACAGAGAACACATCCGGCCATGAAAGGCAGGGTGAGGTAATTGGTGGACCAGGTACCCATCTCACCTCACAATATGTCCCATACAAATACCCCACTACCCCTGCAACCATGCCTAACTTGTTACTTGCAATCCATCCCCAGTATTCCAACTGTAAATTTCTTTTTCTACTTTTATTTTATGTAATTAACATGAACATGTCTCGTTGGATAATATATAAGGATTATTATCCTTACACATGCGGTAGAAATTTTCTGTTTCTACAAGTGACTTGATTTTAGGGTTTAGAGTTTTAGTTTAAGGTTCAGGTGTTTTAGTTTAGGGTCTAGAATTTAGGGTGATATGGTTAGGAATTTAAGTTTTAACATATATACCCTAAATTTTAACCCTAAACCTAGAATTCTATCAACAGCCCCTAAATTCAAAACTACTACAATTAGAACACTAAACCTTATACCATAAAACTAAAGCACTTGAGTAAATAAGTGTAGCGATGTCCGTTTCGCTAAAAAATGTATTTTTATTTTGTTTTGTTTTAAAAAATGTCTTCCGTGAGATTTTGTAAAAACCGCGTTTTATTTAGAAATTGGAGTCGCCACCGGCAACTTAGGTAGGCCGGACACCGTACAACTAGAGATTTCAAAAATGTTGGGTTCGGGAGTCGGTTACAGATGGGGAAGGATTAGCACCCCACACCGCCCAAAAATTGGCACTTTAATAATTACTGCTTTATTAATATTAAACTTTTCGGATTAAAGTGACGATTAATTTAAAATTTAGTTATAAGTGAGGGTAAATTTTAGAAGCCCCGTTATCCGAGGGTAAACGCCCAAACCACCAACATTACTCCTGATACTGGCCCCGTTTACGCTCGGATAAAAGGGCACCGCATTGACAATTTATATATCTCGATATACAATCTTAGTGAGCAAAATATAAAATATGGCAAATAATTTAAATACAATAAAAATACAAATAAATATTAACATAATAAAATACTAATCTAACATAAATAAAATACTAATCTAAAACATACACACATAAATATTAATCTAACTTATAAGTAAAAACAAATCTAACATAAATAAAATATTAATATAAAACATAAATTTAAAACATAATAAATACTAATCTAAAACATAAATAAACATACAAACTAAAAAACACGATTTTAAATTAATTACTACTTCATTAAATTATAAAAACTACAACACAAATAAAAAGGAAAGAAAATATACCTAACTAGAAGCTCGAATGACGAACCCCGACTGAACCCCACCGAGATCTACCACGACTTCTCCAAAAATTAAGTAGATCGGATTCAAAATAGGATTCCGATCGAACCGATTAGGACCGAAGGCATTGCCCCGGTCCTTGGCAGCCCGAGAGCATGGCTCTCTTATTGGGCACCACTGCCGGCTCATTGTTTGTGCGTTCAATTCCTCCCCATTTCATGCCTTTATATAGGCAAGTGGGACATAGTGATGACGTGGAGCTATGTGCTCCAAGCAATATTTCTCATTTTTTTGCTTTTTTAATTTAATTTTTTTTACTTTTATTTTTTTCTTTTTTATATTATATTTTTATTTTTTTATTTTTTATTAATTTTATATTAATAATATGACTATTGAAATAATACTAATAATACTAAAATCTAATAAAAAATGAGTAATTACAATAAAGTCTCTACAAGCTCTTATGCATAAAATAACTACGCAATAAATAGTGGAATAAAAAGATTTTCCTTCCTTCAAAATAATAATAATTGGACCAATGGGTACCCAAAATATCAATACCCTCGACCCTGGCCCATTAGCATTATTGCTGCAGTGACCTATCAACTGTCCCTGGCCCCATGGCCCCTTCATCACCTCTATGTCCAGTATTTCCTCTGGTTATTACATGGTCCAGACATATTTTGATTTGTCCCACTTCCATCCAATCCAATCTAGTCTGCGTGATTTAATTTTTTAAATAACAGTTAATATTGAATTCTTTAATCAACTAATTATGATCGATTATTGCAGAAATAATAAACAATTCTCTTGACACAACTTTTTTTGTTTTGAGCCAAGGTATTCACCGTCAATAGTAGTAACTAATTATTTCGTCGTGGATGCTCTCATTAAGACGTAAACGGTTGGCCATAAAATGTTTTCCATTTCCATTGATAAGAATCGAGCTCCTGCTCTCATAGTTAAGGGATGAGACGAGCAACCACTACACCACATCTCATGATTTCCTGACGCAATTTTATTTTGTTGATAATGTTAAAATTCAATGCTTTAAGATTAATTGAATGATATAATGTCTAATTAAATCCAACTGGTAGTTAATTCCTCTTAATCTAATTGATTTATCTAAAAATTAATAAATATTGCTACATAGATTAAAGTCTGATTGTTTCATTGAAAACGACTTTTAAAAAATAAATTCTGAGAATTGTTTTACTTCTATTTGTTAGATTATGTAACGTAAAATAATTTTCTGAAAAATATTTTTAGTAAAATAAAATTATTTCTGAAAATATAAAATAAAATGTTTTGTATAAATTTTACAGTATTATAATAATGAATCAATATTATTTTTGTATTTTTATAAATAAAAATGTTAAGAATAATATATACGGTTAAATAATAATAGCTTTTGTATTAAATAATATTATAATAGTAAATAATAGTGTATTTACTAAATAATATTTTATTAAAATACTAAATAGTATTAATTACATAATGAAATAACAATAGTATATTATATTATTAATGAATATATCTGATAATTTAATAATTAAAATAAAAAAAACATTATAATATTTTATTAATATTAACTATATATAAAATAATATTTTTCATTGTTAAAAATTCAAAAATATTATTTTAAAATTTGAAGATAATTAGTGAACATTATTTATGTCAATATTCTATTTATTAAAATATTGTTTTATAGCTTTTTAAAACAAAATATTATAAATTATGTCTATTAATGAATAATAACATTAAAAACTAAAACATTAAATAATATTTTTATAAAATACTAAATAGTATTAATTATGTTGATAAATTATTATATTATCAAAATAAAAATATAATATTATACATTATTATAACATAACTGAATATATTTAATAATGTGAAGAATATAATTAAAATAATATTATAAAAACATTTTAACAATTACATTTAAAATTGAATTCACTATAAATACATGTAATCCAAAATAAAATAAAATGAAAATCGTCGCTCCTCTAGTCCTCTTCGTCGTTAGCAAGCATTATGGAGCAACCTAACAATTAAGAGCAGACAGAGATTCAGAGATGATGACACTGGTCCCCACCACCTGCCACATGTATCAACTTCATCAATCAACGAACTCATTTTAAAACAACAAAAAAAAAACAAATACCGTCCGAAATTATTTTTAAAATTAAAAATACCAGCGGCGCCGACAAGTGAAGAGCCGGAGAACGAAAAAAAACAAGGGCGTCAGCTAAAGTGCGCCATCGGGGATATCAACTAAGTTTAATGTGATTGTTAAAAGATAAATTGGTAATTGAGTTGAGCTGGGTGTGAGTAGTTCAAGTTCAAGTTCGATCGATTAAAATATGATAAAGGATTTATTTGAATTGACTTGATATGAGAACTTAATCATTTAAGTTGAGTAAAGTTTAACTCAATTTAAAAATTTATACATTTATATTAAGTTTTTTTAAACTTATTTATGTTTATATTAAGTTTTAGGTTTAAATTAAAAATAGCCCTCAAACTATGCGTTTTTTTGCTTTTAGCCCTTAAATAATAATTTAGGCAAAATAGGCCCTTAAACTTACATTATTGATCACTTTAAGTCCCTAAACTATGATTTGGGCAAAATAAGCCCTTAAACTATCATTTTCGGTCACTTTAAATCCATGGTTACAAAAATATCATTTTATAGGCTTTTCTAACACATATAAATATTTATGTTCTTTTTAAATTTTAAAATATTATATATCAAAATAAGCCCCTAAACTATCATTTCTATTCATTTTAAGTCCGATAGTTATTTTGACCCAAAAAAATGACATAGTTTAGGTACTTATTTTGACCAAAAAATAGTTTAAGGACTTAAAGTGACAAAAAATGATAGTTTAAGGGTCTATTTTACCCAAATCATAGTTTAAGGGCTAAAAACAGAAAAAGGCTTAGTTTGAGGGCTGTTTTTTGGTTTAAGCCTAAGTTTTATATTGTATAACTAAAATTTACATTTATATTAAATTTTCTATAATATTATTAGATTTAAAAAATCATACTTTTTATATTAAGTTTGATCAATTTTTTGTTAAACTTATTTATGTTTATATTAAGTTTTATATAGTATTACTATATTTTTTACATATATAAAAAATAAGGCAGAAATTTTAACGAATTTAACGAGTATCGAGTCGATTCGACCACAAGTCAAACAGTTTTTAAATCAAGTCGAGTATTGCTTAACTTGTGATCGGCTCGTTTAATAAACACTCTGTTAGAGTTGTTTAATTTTAAAAATAAAAAAATAAAGAATAATTGGTCTAAATTTATAAGAAACGAAATTTAATTTTAAAAAAGTATTTAATTAAAATAAAAAAATAAAGCACAAATCCCTCGTATTTTTTGGGCAATTTTAAATCAATATCTCTTTTATTATTTATTTAAAATAATGACTCTCGTCTATCATTATTTTAAAAAATAATTATCTGTCAGGTCTACGTAAGATAAACTCGCGTCATACAAAAAGAGAGTTTCAAACTCACAGCTTACAAAAATGAGTTTTATGTTAAAACATACGATAAAATTATTTTTTTATTTCTTACCAACTTATTTAACACGAAATTCGCGTTTTATAAAAAATAAATTTTAAACCCGCATTCTATAAAAAAGTGAGTTTGCTCTATATAGACAATATAGAGTTATTTTTTAAATAATTTTAAATAAAATTATTCTTTTAATTAAATAATAAAAAGAGATATATTTGAGATTTATTAATTAATCAAATGATTAAAATATTTATATTATTATATTTTATATAGATTTAGACTCACATGTTTATTTTAAGAATGTAAATATTTATCTAATTAATCTAAATAGCGAGATATTCATGTTATGATGAATTATGATTATTTTCTCTACGAATATTAGGTTCTTTTAAAGTTATATTATGTTTCTCTCCATCATCCACAGTATTAGCAATAAGTTACTCTAGACTTTTAATTTTTGTGTCCTTTTCCTTTTTAGAAGGTTATAATCTTAAAACACATTATAAAATTAATAATAATTCTGAACATGAACAATAAAAACGAATACAAGTAATCTTTAAAAGAGCTGAGTTTAAAATAAATTAAGTCAAATACTTGCAAGAAAAACAAGTAAGAGATTAATTATATATTAGTGGTGGAACACAGAGAAAACAAAAATATTATTATACATAATATATTTGATCAAGTTATACTTATTTTCATTTAGAAATCAGTGTACAACGCATGATTTAAGTCGATAAGTATGTGATTTTTTTTTAATGAGAGTACGCTAGTTTTATTAAAAGAGAAAAAAATTAAAATACAACGAGAGATTATAACTCAGATAAACAAATTTGATCCGAACATATTCTTAAAAATACGAAAATTAACGTATTTAGATCATAAACAAGACCATCACATTAAAAAACCCTAACTCAAAGACTCAAAACAAAATAGATACAAACATCACAAACGTTCGACGATGAAATGTAAAAAATCAACAACAAACGACATTAAAAAGACATATTACAATAATAAGACACGTTGACAACATGATTATTATCGCAACTCAATCGCGAACAATAATAGTGATTGTGAGCTCATATCTGAATTCAATTCGAATGTCCAAAACAATAAGATCAACAGGATAATTAAAGAATGTCATCTTAATCAGTCATGACGACATTAAATTTAACCATGATAAAAAAATTAAAAGGAAAAATATAATGAAACGATCGAATAAGAAAATAAAAATTTTCCAGAAGGCAAAAAAATATCTTATTTTTTAAATTAAAGATTTCATTTTAGTATTTTATGCTTGATCTCTTAAAATTTTGAATGGAAAGTGAAAATAATTAAATCTAAAATAATAAAGTTAAAAGCCAAAAGGTGGTGTGTGTACTGGGTTACTTTGCTTGCCAATGCTGTAAATTGCCGGGGTCTGTGCCGTCCAATTCAACCTTCTTTCTAGGGTATTTTGACATGTTAGGCATGCTATATTTCTCTCTCAGTTCTGCCAAATAGCGTTTACAGATTTTCCTCCTCCTATCTTTTTCTTTTTTTTTTTTGCTTTAACTTTTTAACTTTGATTTGATCTTCGAATTTGAAGTGAAGTTTTTAAATTTAATTATCTTTTAAATAAACAATTGATTATAAAATATACTCTATTATTATAACGATCATCGAATCCTAACTTATAATTAAGGATTTTTATATCTTATATTAGAGCCGAATAAAAAAATTTAAGTTAATCGAGTTAGTGAGTTATATTTTATAACTTAAATTTTATTTGAAAAATTTTCAAGTCTAATAAAGCTGTTTGAGTTTTTGTTCAAATTTGATTGTAAAATTTTTTAATGTCATACTTATTAGCTCAAATTTAAACAGCTTTTAATAACAATATACAATATACGCGTATATTTCTTCATATATTTTGTATGTGATATATATAGCAGTCAAAAACTGAGAGATTCAACTTAAACTTGAAAATCGATCAACTAATTATTATAAAATTCGAGTTATTCGAATTTCTATTTGATAGCTCAAACTTTATTTGTTTTTTTAAGTCGATACGAGTTTATAAAATTACGAGCAAAGTTAAAAAATTGATTTCTTCTAGTCGAAATTCACTCACTCCTATCTTATAACTAATTAAATATTATTTTTAAAATAAATTTGTTTAATATTCTCTTTATCTATAAATTATAAATAACGAAATTAATAAGAGTGAATGAAACTCCTTACATTGATTATTTCTTCAATGCCATTATAGGCTTATAGCCGATTAACTACATGTCTCTCTGTTTTTCTTCTGAATCTCCAATCAAAATCAGTCTTCTTTTTTTCCCCTTTCGGTTGCCCAAAATTTTAAGAAAGAATCAAAATTAAATGGTCCGTACTCGTGATCTTAACTCACAGAATTCGGGTTTTCAATTTGCTACGAATTCCCTAAGAATCAGTTTATCACTTTAGCTTTTATTTCATTTTTCACTTCACACATATGATTGAAATACATTTTTGACGCGCATAAAAAATAATAAGTAAACTACATTTAGTCACTAATTTGTAGTGTGTTTCGGTTTTTACTATTCATTTATAAAAAATTACAATTTGATTACTAAACTTTCAAAACTTGCTTGTTTATGTCACTTAATTGTTAGTTGTTTAACGTCAGCACCAAACTGTTGTTCTTTGGGACTTTTATTTATGAAATTAACTTGATATTTCAACCTCGTTCTTTCACCTTATCAACATCCTTCTTCACCGTCGTTGGATTGATGTCGGCGAAAAATTACTTTCCCACATAAAGTCAAGCATGGTTCAGACGGTAGGTTGGGATGTCAGTGTTGCGTGCCCCAATGGTTTACCCAGATCGCCCGTTTCAGGATACAATCTTTTTGCAGCCCGATCAGGATTAGGCAGCGGGGCTAGTGTCGACTCTGCGGGTGCAGGACACTGTTCTTCTGCGGCGCGGTCAGGCCTAGCTTGTGGGGCCAGTGCTGATTTTGATGGATTTGGAAACTGTTTCTCTGGCCACTTTTGTTGGCTGCTGGCAGATCTACCTAATTGGTATTTCCTTTGTATTTTCAACAAAGTGAAAGGCTGCTCGACATTTAATGTAAAACTTTATTTGTCCCCCATTGATTGGAGGCCAGACAAAGGGAGAAAGAAAATTTATGTGGCTGCCTCTTTCCTTGGGGACTTGTTATTGACCCAAAGCCTTACCCTTGTCAAATCTCTCTCTTTCTCGTTGCTTGAGCATCAAACACTCTTCGTGGCCATGGAAGATATGCCTCTAGAGCTAGTTAAACAACTAGAAGGGCTCCAATTCACCAAGAAAGAGCTGACTGTCACGGATGAAATAGATAACTTGGGATTGGAACCAATTGAAGGTAAGGAGAAATGGCTCGTGGGGAAGCTTGTCTCACCACAGATTGTGGATGGTCCGAAGCTTATTAGAGTGTACTTCTCGGTCTGGAAGGAACATCCGTTGGAGGAAGCCACTTGACTCGGACCAAATATGTTCTTGTTCAAATTCAAGAGGGCTGAGGACAAGGACTTTGTACTCGGGAGATGTCCTTGGACTTTCGATGGGGAGCTCCTTGCTATCAAACAGTTTGATAGGTTGCTTAGCCCAAGGGAGTATGATTTCAACCCTCTCCCGATATGGGTTCGTATCTATGATGTTCCTTTGGGCTTCATGAATAGTAAGGTTGGGGAAGCTGTGGGCAATAAATTTGGAAAATGCATGGCGACGGATTTACAGGATGAGGAAGGATGCACCGGTGAGTACCTACGGATTAAAGTCGAACTTGATTGTAGCAAACCACTCAAGAGATGTACGGTATTGGGTAAGAACATAAAAATGGGCCAACCCCAAATTTGCTTGGCTAAGTATGAAAGGCTCCCAAAGTTTTGTTTCTTTTATGGTATTATTGGCCATGAATATCATCTCTGCCCGGATCTCCCTGCTGGAAGCAACAACAAGTTCCAGTTTGGTGATTGGCTCCGAGTGGAATCCCCCAAGTCAAACAACCTTGACAGCAAGAAATCTCGACCGGGAATTATATTTGTAACTAATAGCGAAGACTCGGCATCAGAAGGAAAAGACAGAGACAAAGCTATTGAAGGATGTGGGGAAAATAAGAATAGAATGACGGTGAAGGAAAAAGGGAAGGGGGAAGCCGATGGTGTAAATGAGTCCAATGAAAATAGCTCGGAGTATGCCCCGGACCGATCCAAACACCTCACCACAATGGAGCCTAAACCCAAGAGTGCAAAGCGATCTTTAAAAGGGAAGCTAGAAGGCAGTAGCTCGAAGATTGCAAAGAAAGCTAAGTCGATGACTTGCCCACCCTTGGATGAAGTTGAACATGGACTAGAGATGGTGTCCCCTCTCAAGGAACCTATATCGGTGGAGGCTGGTTCACAGCCCCGCCGGGAGCAATGAAGACCCTATGTTGGAACTGTCGGGGCTTGGGAAACCCCGAGACAGTTCAAGCCTTATCAAGGTTTGTGACCTTGAATGATCCCGATTTAGTTTTTATTAGTGAAACTAGACTCTTCAAGAATAAAGTAGATGGTATTCGTAGAAGATTAAACATGGTTGGTTGTATTGATGTTGAGAAAAGTGATGGATGTAGTGGATTGCTTTTGTTATGGAAGGAAGGTGTAGATGTTAGCCTCCTATCATTTTCAAAATCCCACATTGATGTTGAAGTTGCATTTGGGACTGTTAAAACTCGATTCACGGGTATGTATGGCATATATGATCGCACAAGAAAGCATGTAGATTGGGAATTGCTAAACAAACTCAAAGGGGAATCCCAATTACCGTGGCTCTTAGGGGGTGATCTTAACGACATCCTTTGCATGAATGAGAAAGCTGGGGGGAGAATGAAACCGAGAGTGGAAATGGATGCCTTTAGAGATGCTCTTAAGAGAAATGACCTTTGGGATATTAAACCGACTCGAGGATGGTTCACTTGGCACTATGGGGATAATGTGGACAACCATGTCAAACAAAGAATTGATCGGTATGTGGCTTCTATTCCATGGCTTCATCTGTTTGGACAAGGTAAGATCACATCAGAATATACAAATAACTCGGATCATTGCTTTCTTTTCCTTGATACTAAAGGCAAACAAAGAATAGAAGGAAAGAATGGGGACTATTTTAGGTTCGATGCGTGTTGGGCTAACGAGGATGATTGCTTGAACATTGTTAACAGCGCATGAACCAACCCCGGGGAGACACCTTGGAGAAGCTGGAGAACATTGGCAAAAGCCTCCATGAATGGAAATCACATAGAATAATAGTTGAAGTACGATGCAAGAAACAGCTCCAAAAATCTATTGTGCACCTTCTTGAGCTAAGCACTACTGAGGCAAGATTGGAGGACCTTAAGAATTCGAAAAAGAAGCTGAAATCAATTCTTGAAAAAGATGAGGTGTAATGGAAGCAAAGGTCCCGAGTAAAATGGCTTAAAGAAGGGAATTGAAATACAAGCTTCTTCCATGCTCGGGCTAGCAATCGAAGAAAGAAGAACTTGATTAAGGGCATCGAGAATAATGCTGGGGAGTGGGTTGAAGGAGTGGATAACATTTTTGTGGTGGCTAAAAAGTTCTTTTTCAATCTCTTCCAGTCCGACAATGGCTCAACCTCTAGCATGATCCTTCAAGCCATTGAGATTTGCATAACACCGGAGATGAACGACAAGCTTTGTGCGGGATTCACGGTGGAGGAAGTCAAAAAAGCTTTCTTTCAAATTCACCCAAACAAAGCCCCAGGTATGGACGGCTTACCCGCAGCTTTCTTTCGCAAATTCTGGTCCATCCTTAATGTTGAATTTATTAATTTGTGCCTTGATCTCCTTTTGGGTAGAGTTAACATGGGTGAGGTAAACCAAACTGTTATTGTGCTTATCCCGAAACTTGGTAGCCCGACCCTCATGAAACACTTTAGACCAATTAGTCTTTGTAATGTGGTATACAAAACTTGCTCTAAAGTTCTTGTGAATAGACTGAAATCTATTATGCACTGTTGTATTGCTGAGAACCAAAGTGCCTTTGTTTCAGGCAGACTTATTTCGGATAATGTTATTGTGGCTCATGAACTTTTTCACTATTTAAAGGGTGCAAAAAATGGACCTAATAAAGAGGCAGCGATTAAACTGGATATGGAAAAAGCCTATGATAGAGTTGAATGGCATTTTCTTGCGGATGTTATGACCAAAATAGGTTTTGCCTCTAAATGGATTGAAACAGTTATGACTTGTGTTTCTACTGTTTCTTACTGTTTCAAGATTAACGGTGCCATTTCAGATCCTTTCAGGCCTTCTAGAGGATTAAGGCAATGGGATCCCCTCTCCCCGTATTTTTTATTTTACTGCACACATGGGCTCTCGGCTTTGGTACTAAAGGAACAATCAGAAGGGCGTATTAGAGGTGTTCGTGCAAGCCAAAATGGACCAAGGGTCAACCATCTCTTGTATGCCGATGACTGACTTTTGTTTATCAAAAACTCGAAGAATGAAGCTATGAGACTTAAGCATGTACTGACGGTTTATGAATCTTCTTCAGGGCAAAATATCAATATGGAGAAATCCTCTATCTATTTTAGCAATGGCATGAATGACCAAAGCAAATCTGAAATCAAGGCTGTTTTGAGCATGAGGGAATATGAAGTTTTGGGGCAATACCTTGGTCTCCCCTTAATCGTGGGTAAAATTAAAGTGGAAACTTTCAGGTACTTAGATGAAAAAGTGGACAAGAGGATGTGCAACTTGACCAAGAACTTACTCTCCTTTGCTGGTCGATAGATATTCATCAAATCAGTGGCACAGGCTATCCCTGCCTATGCAATATCGTGTTTTCTCCTCCCGGATTGCATCATTGATCCGATGGTGTCCACAACTAGAAAATTTTGGTGGTTTGGGAAGAATAAAGAGAGGGAATGGTCTTATGTGGCGTGGCAAAACCTGTGTATACCGAAAAGATTTGGGGGATTAGGATTCCGAGATCTCAAGACATTTAATCTTGCACTTTTGGCCAAGCAAGTTTGGAGATTTCTATGCAACAAAGAGTCGTTGTGTTTCAAAGTGTTCTCAGCAAAATATTTCCCCAATGGGGACGTGCTTGAAGCAAAACATGGGGGGAAACCTCATTTGTGTGGAGCAGCATCTTCAAGGCAAAAGAAGCGATTAAAGAAGGCTTCCATTGGAGGATTGGGACTAACAGTCAGATCCAGATTTTTAAAGATAAATGAGGGAGTACCAAACCTATCTCGCTGAAAGGAAGTCACTTGGACAATGAACTTAACCCGATTCGGTGTAGCGAGTTTATGGTGCATAATGCTGCTGCTTGGAATGTTGTCTAGCTTAATCAAGTTTTCTCTGATGAGGATGCGATCAGTCAGTGGCCCATTGCACCCCACTCTGGTGATTTGATCGTTTGGGGACACCACTCGTCCGACACTTATACCACTCGATCTGGTTACAATTGGCTCATTCTACAGAAACATGAGGTAAGAGACTCCTCGACAATTTAGAAGGCAATGGAAAAGCTTCCCACTTTGCCCAAAATTCGACTGTTTGGGTGCAGATTATGTCATGAAGCCCTCCCTTTGGGCTAGAAACTTAAAGCGGCTGGGCTGGACCCTAGTACTTGTAAATTGTGTAACAATGACTTTGAATATTGCCTTCATGCCTTTTGGGAATGCCCAACCCTTAGAGAAGCCTTTGATCTTTGCTCGCTATCGACATCCTTGCCAAATGGTCAGTTATCGAGTTGCAAGGCCTAGCTGGAGGAAGCACTCAAGAACCTTGACAAGGAAAAGTTCACAATTCTCATCATTCTCCTGTGGAACCTATGGAATCGGAGAAACAAATTGACCCACGAGAACAAGGTTCTCCCGATCCGAGCTGTTGTTGATTATGTGCAGGTTTTAGCTTCGGATTACAAAGCAGCCCAGGAGCCCATAAGTAATCATGTCCCTTGCAGCCGAGCTAAAAGATGGTCTTGTCCACTCGAGGGTACCATCAAGGTAAATGTTGGTGCAGCATTCATGCCAAACTCGGGGGAAGCCTCAATTGGAATAGTGGCCCGAAACTCGCATGGACTAGTCCTTGATGCGAGAGCCCATAAGCTACAAGGGGTGCACACTGCTGAAACTGCTGAAGCTTGCGCCTACTCTTTGGGCCTCAGGATGGCAGTAGAAAATGATTGGCCAAAAGCCTTATTTGAAGGAGATTCTATGGCGGTGGTTAACAAGCTGAACGCTACGTCACTTGATAGGTCGATCACAGCAGCATACTTAACCGAAGCGCATGTCATA
Source organism: Hibiscus mutabilis (assembly GCA_019671005.1). NCBI lineage: Eukaryota > Viridiplantae > Streptophyta > Magnoliopsida > Malvales > Malvaceae > Hibiscus > Hibiscus mutabilis. The sequence continues at coordinate 16,245 of JAGYYJ010003093.1, read as the reverse complement.
CTGGCCGAACGCAACAACTATAAGGTCACACATATAGGCCGAGAAGCAAATAGGGTCGCTCACTCACTTGCACATTGGGGCATAAATTGTATTGAGCCTTTTACTTTCTCGTATGAAGTTCCGGATTGTATTGTTTACTTTGTAATTGATTATGCCATTTATGGCTAATGAAATACAATCCATCTTTCAACAAAAAAAAATTCTCAGTTTGACTTTCATTGAAATTTTCTCAATATCTTGGTTTGATATGTTATCTCCTCCGCATGATCAGTGTATAATCAAGATACATTATTTTTCTCTTCAATCTCGATCTCAAAAATTCAATATTTGTTACATGTTTTCTAATTTACGTTAAACAAATTATTAAAAAATTTTAGTAATTAAATTTTTAAAAAGTTGTAGGTGGATTAAAAACACATTTAAATTTGAGTGTCTAAATTAAATGGTTTAGTATGAAAAAAAAGAGAGAGACTAGTTTACCCGAAAATAATTAAGATTGTCGCAAACCCAAAAAGAAAATAATAGTTGAGGTGGAAAGGTGAAAATGGTTAAAAGAAGTGGGAAAACCCAAGTTCAAAGGTGACGTTCATGCTGGCGCCATTCCCTTATGCTTATCTCATCATACATGTGGTAGACACCAACAAGGCAAATTCACCCCAACATGCGTTTAATTATATTACTCCCCCGTCCCTCAAATATTATTACTTATTAATTATTTTAAAGTTAAATTTTTTAAATTTTAAATTAAATTATATAAAATATTTTAAATTATTAAATTTTATAAAATATATATTTAAAATCTATTTGATTAATGATTTTTAAAATATATTTTTTTTATATTTTTATCAATAATAAACTTTAAATAAAATTAAAAATTTTAATAAAAAAATCAATAAAAAACAATCTTCGTACAACAAAGAGAATAATTATTTATTGCAATCATCCCTATAATATTTATTTAATGAAATACTTCTTATTTCAAACACGTAATACAAAAGTAGCATTTATTTAATGCGCTTTTAAAAATATTATTGTTTGGAAAGTATTTTTATGTGCATTTAACTTTATATGTAAAAGATAAAAGCATAATATTAAGAAAATTAACGTTGATTTTAAAGTAACATAATTTATGTTTAGAATTTTCTAAATTATAATTGTATAAGAATACAATATAAAAATACAATCAACTATAAAAACTACTTTTATATAGCTTTTAAAAAAATTATAATTAGTGTTCATAATTATTTTTTTTAAACATATTAACACAATACTCGAGACATTTTCCGTCCAATTGTGATTTTTAGCCTCTCACCAACAATCTCATATTTATTTAGATATTTTTTCACTATCAACGGTGCTCCTTGCCCTTCAACATGGGACCCCGTTCTCCACAATTTACTGTTCATATATTTCTTTCAACAAAAAATCTGTTCATATTATATGGTGGGACCCAGTCCTCAATCCCAACATGCTGATATGACACGTGGCATTTAATAATTGGGTATAGCGTTGAGACCCAAAGGGGTTAGGGACCCCCCACGTTTTGTGTCTCTATCTCTTATCTCTTTCCTCCCCGCAAAGCCCACAATCCTCCACGCCTGAAGGAGAGTGAAATACAGCTACCACGTGTCTTGCTGGGAACGTCACGATGACGTTGAGAGTGTAACTTCGTTTCCGATGATTATGTCAGTCCGGTGGGGTCCCTTCCGCAATCAGTGTTCGCCGCACGTCAGCTCTCCTTTCTTCCTTTCGCGTTGGATAGCTTTTCATTTTAGGAGCTGCAGCAGTACTAATTTGTACTTAAAAAATTAAAATTTATTTTATTAAAAAATTAAAAAAAAGGATTGATAATGAAATACGTTTAATAAAATTATTGTGTTTTTTAAATAGACAATTTTAAAATATAAAATGAATAAATTTTATGAGATAAAGAAAGTAACAAAATTGTAGATTGTAATAAATAAAATACTAAATAATTAAAGGATAAAATTTTGATACTTGGTTTTACACAAGTATGTACATTTACACTATAAAATTTAAATTCTAAATTTTTAACTCAAACCCTAAAAAATTAAACTATATACCTTAAATTTTTAACCTACAACTTAAACTTCCAAATTTTAAATTCTAAACTTTATAACTTAAATCCTGAATTTTAAACCTAATACTAAAAGTAGTGTATCAAAAAAATTTCTATAATTAAATTTAAATATAAAAAGGAAAATTATTGTACATATAGGGGGGTGGGACTAGGGAGGACGTAAGAGCTATGGGTTATATATTACACGGTCTCAATATGGGTTCCACGTGGCATTCAAGGTGACGTAACGGGGGTTGGGGGGTCAGTTATTAAATCACCAACCATCCCATGTGACTGCTCCGGCAGATACGCAGTATTTCCGAACTACAGTATAATTGTGACGCACGGTTGTTGCCTTGCCCCCTCACTCCTTTGCCTCAGCACGTGTAATCCACGCCTTCCAATCGTTTATTATTTTCTCTACCTCTTTATTTTTCAATCTCACGCGAGTCAAATATAAATTTAATTTTAACTTAAGAAAATCTTAATAATCGAAATGACATGTTAAATATGTCATGGTTACAAACATTAAGAAGAAGAAAAAAATATGTTTTAAATAACATGTTCTACTTTCTGTCGTAGAAGAATAGCAAAACGGCAATCAAACACCAAAAAGGGCTTATTTGTCTCAATATTCCATTTTTAGGAAAAAATCGGATAACTATCCTTTTAAAGTATATTTGAAAAAATACCCTCATTTAACACAAAGAAGCTGAACTCGCGTTCTACAAAACGCGGATTCAGTATACACATTTAACGAAACCCGTATTCAATATAAGCGTTTAACGAAACGCGTATTCAGTCCGATATGGCTTGTCTTATCCATTAACTTAATTTTAAAATGGTGTAAAATGAATATGCGTTTGGTAGAACGCGAATTCAACGAGACGGTTGTATTTATCACAGTCAAATGAAACGGTTGAAAATTAAACGAAACGGCTGAAAATTAATTACCACGTTGAAATAACAGAGAAATTCGCGTTATAAGAGGCGCGTATTCTGCAAATTCAGTCTGACACAAAGGCAAATTCACGTTCTACAAAACGCGGATATCTAAGAAATCACGTCTGACACAACGCGAATTCAAGTAATTACGCATTTGAACTGACGCGAGTTCATGTATAAATAACCCGACCCCATACCCCACAAATCACACTAAAACAAAAACAAAAACAAAAATATTGTATATGAATCTCTTCTGTAATATTTCAGATTCGCGATAATGGAGGACTCGCTGATACGGTTGGATCATAAAACATCTTTGGTTTTTGGCGAAAAAATATAAGCTTTATTTATTTATTTTAAATTTAATTTTTCATATTTGATTTAGTTTAATTTAAAAAAAATACGGTAGTTTAAAATTGAAATTAATGTGTGGATGTTTATTTTTTTAGGATGGGATGGAACGTCGTCTCGAAGTCTTTATCATTCGGATGACGAATGGACCGGACACGCGTGTAGAAAAATATATTGCGAGGGCTAGATTTTTGCGTGTATCCAAAATTATTGGTGGTGCAAAATTGGATGTTAATTTGATCAACGCCCTTGCAAAAAGGTGGAGGTTGGAGACACACACATTTCACCTTCCGTGTTGTGAGGCGAAGATAACCTTGGAGGGCGTATCCCATATTCTGGGCCTGCCGGTAGACGGAGAGGCTATTACCGGTCACAATAGTGGCGACTGGTGTGGGCTCTGTTTTGAGTTGCTAGGGGCTGCCCCAGATCAGATAGATGGTGGCGTTGTATTTTTTCGGTGGCTGCGGGAAAACTATAGCCATTTACCGGAGGGCGCGAACGATGATATGTGGATGGTAAAAAAAAAATTCTGCATATTAATGAAAAAAATTCAAAATTTTTAATATATATTTTTTCTATTGTAGGCATATGCTCGCGCCATATTTTGCAAATAATTAGCGGGATATTGGTGCCGGACAAATCTCACAACAAAGTACACATGTTGTGGTTGCGGTATTTGCGGGATTTTGATGAAGTCGGTAAACTGAGTTGGGGATCGGCGGTACTGGCATTTCTGTTTAGAGAGTTGTGCAAGACCACAAATCTCAAGAAGCACGACATTGGAGGTTGTATTCTTTTGTTGCAGTATTGGGCATGGTTCAAAATGTCATTTTTACGCCCTGAATTAAGCGTGCCGAGTCCTTACATTTTTCCGTTATGCTGGAGGTAAGGAAAAAATAATTTTTGAAAAAAAAACTAAAAACTTTTTAGTAGATATTTTTTAATATTAAAGTTATGTTGGTTGTTCTATAGGTAGAGCGATAATTTAAGCCATGTTGGTCTGGCGAAAGGTCTGAAGGCTATCAGACAAGACATTGAAAATGAATCCGGGAATCAGGTAAATATTTAGAGTTTGAATTTAATATTGAATTTGATGTAAATATTTAAAATAAAGTTTTTCAATTTAACTTTTAATTGTAAAATGTACAGTTTTGTGGACACCGTACGCGGATCCGAGTATCCACGAATGCCTTCCGGAATTTTCAGAGGGGACAAAGAGTGCTTGGACGGCGACGACACCACTCATCTTTTACTCAACAGTTGAGTGGCATCCGACCGATCGCGTCTTACGCCAGTTTGATTGCATCCAAAGAATCCCTTCGAACCCTCTAAATTTTGACGAATTGCATAGGCTAACTCGACAAGGAAAGCTCGAGGTACAATAAAGGTAATTAGTTAAATGTTTTTATCAATTTGAACGAAGTTTATATTGATTTAAAGAAGAATATTTTTTTTGTAATATTGCGTGGTAGGTGGATTGGTCCGTGAGACACGTAGAGTGGATTGCTCAATAGAGGGAAAAAGAACATCCACAACGGCAGCCCATTCGTGAGTATGTAATGTTCGATGCGATGGTCAGCCAAGATTACTTTTCGTGGTACTTGGCGAATGTGAAGCCAAATCTTTTGACTCCAGAGGAGCAGGCGGTCGTTGTTGAGCGTGTCTGCCCGCAGATTGAATGTACGAGGGGGCACGTTTGGCTTCTGGCGCTGATTTGTCGTCGAAGAGAAGAAATACTTCAGCTTCCTCATCACCAACACCATTGTAGGTCACCCAACCAATCCGACAACAGCCTTTTACCCACTCTATGCACTCATCATTTATCCACCGAGTCCGACAGAAGGTTTTTTCACACATATTATCGGCAACCCCTACGATCAATTTTTGGCAATGATGAGTGGCACGTCGAGTTTGCCTCTAGGCTATGTATCTTTCTATCCGTTTCAACCATGGCAGACAGATTTTGGGACATGATTTGTTCAGCAAACACCGCCGCAGTCCCTATTCTTCAAAAGTGGGCCAGGTGGAACGAGTGGTACGGGTGGAGATTGAACCGAAAATGAAGGCGGTGATGATGACGATAATGATGACGATGATGATGAGAAAGTTCAGCCCATTCGACGTCGACACAATCTCGATCGACCTCAGCGTCCACCGGGTTGTGGTACCGGTGAGCATATGCACCATTAGTTAAATTTTTTCCTTTTTAAAGTAGTATATAAAAATTTGAGTTGTAGTATTTATATAAATATAAATGTAACCTATTTGACATTTAATTTTTGTGTGCTACCTATTTGACATTTAATTTTTTCAATCGCTTTTGTTTAAATAATTATTTACTTAGTTGATAACAAACATGACTAAATATAAAAATAAATATATTTCAAGTTTTTTAAAAGTTCATATACAAAATGCTTTATTATTTTAATATTCCATTTTGAGAAAAAAAATCTAATAACCACCCCTTTGAACTATATTTGGAAAAATACCCCCATTCTACATGTACGATATATTTTTCATAAAAAGTTATTTGCCATATATAAAAAAGAAATTCGCGTTGTACAAAACGCGAATTTACTGACATGTTCAGTAACTTGCGTCTTGATGAGCGCGAGTTTTCTGAGAAAGCCTGACACGTCAGGAATCTTTTTAAACCCAAAATTTGCGTTCTATTAAACGCGGATTTACTGACATAATGTAACTCGCGTCCTACAAGACGCGAATTTGACCACCTTACTATAAATTCCCCGATTAAACGAATGAACATTTCCATGCATTAGTATTCACTCAAAAAATATATACACGTCTGCGTTATTTAAAAAATGGCAAGAAGAGTTGTTGCAGTAGTATACTACGACGGTGAGATGATTCCTGATGCAGAAATTGGTGTCGTGTTTCAGTCCAGCAATACTATTTCGCTACAAATTTCGAGGGGAGTAACATTTGAAAGGCAAAAGCGAACGATGTCGCGAAAGGTTGCTTCTGGGAGAGAAATTGATTCACTAAGGTATCGGCTGCCATCTTCGTTAGATCTATTATATTTCGTAATATTCGATGTTCTGGACGATGAAGGTGTTCAACTGATGATCGATACCCATACCCAGTTTTCCATAGTATGGGACCTTGAGCTGTTTGTAACATTTTCTGAACAAATGTCGGAGGCAACACTGTGGTTCCAAATTGGCTGCGCACAAATCTTGACTTCGACCCAAATGCTCATAGTCTCACATCAAGTTTGCGACAAGGAATCAACTTACTAAATACGAGCGATGACCAACCAGCATCATCGTCTGCATCGAGGCCAAGGCATTCTTGCGTCGCCAGGTTTGACTTAGACCTGAACCTGCCACCAACCCAAGAGTCACCGTACAATCCTTACAGTGGTGGTCTGAGGCCATTTTTATCCCGTGAAAAATTCAATACGTTCGATGATTTTTTATCTGGAGGCATTCGACTTATATCCCTACTGTGGGCCCATCATCATCCACTATGCCGTCGTACCTTGAAGAGTTTAACCCGTCGAATATTGGACATAGGCCCCATCAGTGCTATCGTGATCAGGTTAACCATGCAGTACATAGCAGGGTACAACTTGTTGATGAAGCATAACTATACAGCTTTGACATGGATAATTCTGATGAAGAACCACTTACGGAGGTTGGGGCAGATGGTGACAATATGGGTTTATTTCCAGAAGAACCAATATACCTTGACGAGCCCATCAGTATAGAGAATGATACAGAGGACGATAACGAACCTGAACTTGTGCAAATGGTTGCCTGGTGTAGTTATACTGCTAGTAGCGCATCATATTACGAACCACCATCCCACTTAACAACCGTGGATATGAAAGAATTTAACGCTACCGAATTTCCAGAATACCCACAGTTGGAGAATTACATTGAACAAAATGATGGGGATTTGTACCGTAAAATAGTATTCAAGACAAAAAAAACGGGCGATAGTTGCTATTAAGCATTACAGCATACGCAGATCAGTTACTTCCACGGCGAGGAAAACTGAAGCCGACAAATATATTGCAGAATACCCCCACAAGTCTGAGGGATGTCAATGAAGGGTCCGTGTATCGCGATTGAATAGGGTGAACAACCTATGGAGGACAACCAAATACAACGGACCTCATACATGCTCCGTCAGAAGCTTGAGTCAAGATCATCCGAACTTATATGTGCACGTGTTTTGTGATCATCTTCTTCCACTCGTGAAAGCTAATCCACGCGTAACTATGTCCGTATGTATAGTTTCTATTAAATCTCAATTCACATATACTGTTAAATACGACAAGGCATGGTATGCAAGATATCGCGCCATCCAACAACTACATGGCCAGTGGGAGGAATCATACAACGAGTTACGAACATGGTTGAAGTTGATGCAAAAATACAACCCAGAAACAGTCGTGGAACTTGAGACAATGCTATCTTACTACAACGATCGGGTTGTTCCTGGGGAACGCCAATTTTTTTTGCCTTTTTTTACATTTTCACAATGCATTAAAGCTTTCCGCCACTGCAAGTCGATGGTACAGATCGACGAAACGTTCTTGTATGGCAGGTACACACAGATTTTACTAATGACAGTTGCACAAGATGGAAATAGAAAATGTATTTCGGTTGCATTCGCTATTGTTGAAAAGGAAGATATTCCATCGTAGACATTTTTTCTCACCAATCTGCGAAGATATGTCCTGCATCGTGTTCTACGAGACGGGATATGTATTATTTCAGATAAAGGCGCAGGATTTAGGGATCCATCACACAATTGGGCCCGTCTTGGGAACCCTCATTTATTTATCATTGGTTCTGTTTGCGACACATTGCTGCCAACTACTACCAACGATACAAGAATGATGATGAGCGTATAATGGTTTTTCGTATAGGTAAGCCTTTCACTATCAAAATTATATCCATTGTCACGCCATTTAGTATTATTTCTAATTAATTATTCAATCTTTTATTTAATAGGAAACACACACCGAGCTGATAAGTTTGAGGAGTTGTTAGAGGAGTTGCGATTAAGGAATATAGATGGATATAATTATATCGTTGATATCTCGAGGAAGAAATGGCTACGATGTTATAATGGAGGGCATCAATATGGTCACATGACAACGAACTTGGCTGAGGCGATCAATTCGTCTCTGCAGGGAACACGTCATTTACCTATCACATCCGTTGTCAATGCAACATATTATCGACTGGCTACCATTTTTGCAACCTTTGGAAAACAAGCAATGAACTGGATGGAAGGTGGCCACAAGTTCCATCCAGATCTCCAGAAAACATTTCAGATATCCATGTCGCACGCAAACACGATGGGTGCTATATGCTTCTCCTGTCACGAACACAGCTTTCATGTTACTGAATTGTCACGCCCGCTTGAAGGCATCATGTAGAACAATTACGTTGTTAACCTACGACGAAGAACTTGTGACTGCGGACATTTTCAGACTTTCAAGTACCCGTGTGCGCACGCATTTGCTGCATGTACATCTGTTCATTTCGACACAATGACACTCGTTGATCCGGTATACCGACTTAAAAACGTTTTCAAGGTATACCGCAACAAGTTTCCTCCTATAGAAAATGAACACGATCATGCATTAGTCGACGATGAACCTAAGATACGGCTAGATCCTTCCTTGCGACGCAAGAAAAAAGGTCGTCCGTGCTCAACTAGGATTCATTGCGCCGAGGATATGGTTCCAAAAGAACGGATAGGGCAACCTAGGCTGCGTACAAAATGTAGGAACCCTGGACACGACAGGAGAAAATGTCCTCTTAGAACAGGGCCTTGAATCAACTAGTTGTTCTTCTAACTGTATTTTTTAAGTAATAACAGGAAAAGCTATATAACATTTTAACGCAATTTCTAGCAACATTTAGATACCTTATATTGGATTATTTTTACACCGTTTTACAAAGATAAATCCATACTTCGACGTCAATGTTCAATAACAAGAAAAATTATCCCCCAACACAGTGCAAATTCACCTGAAACATGCCTACCGACACTTGTTTTGATGTTACTCAATGCACAAAAACAAGGTTATATAGCATTTTTAACGCACTTTTTAGCAACATTCCAATACCTTATACTTGATTATTTTTGCACCGTTTTACAGAGATGAATCCATAGTACGACGTCAATGTTCAATAACAAGAAAAATTATCCCGCAACACAGTGCAAATTCACCTAAAACATGCCTACCGACACTTGTTTTGATGTTACTCAATGCACAAAAACAATGCTATATAGCGTTTTTAACACATTTTTTAGCAACGTTCCAATAATTTATACTGGATTATTTTTACACCGTTTTACAGAGATGAATTCATAGTAAGACGTTGATGTTCAATAACAATAAAAATTATCACCCAACACAGTGCAAATTCACCTACAACATGCCTATCAATCCATGCATATTCAGCAATTTACACGATGAATTCGCGTTCCATTGAACGCGAGTTCCTTGATTATCTGTCACGATATCTTCATTCCATTTCGTGTGAATTTATCGCTGAACTCGCATTTCGATAAACGCGAGTTATGTAGACCAATTAAAATAAACGATTATACGAAAGGTGGCGCCACATAAGCCAAAATTCGCATTTCGTTGAATGTGAATTCGTAATTCGCGTTATGAAAAACGCGAACCCTACTTATGTGTGCATAATGGGGGTATTTTTTCAAATGTAGTTCAAAGGGGTGGTTGTTAGATTTTTTTCCCAAAAGAAAATATTGAGACAATAATGCCCACCAAAAAGACATTAGGGGGGGAGGGGTCATCTCATTTTAGGGTAAGCAAAATCTGTTAAAATCTTATCGAATGGATCCGCTTGTAATATTTACAATATTATTGATACTTTTGTCCTCTTCAGAAATATTCAACCCACGCCATCACTTGCCTTTCTAATCTTTCTTTCTCGATAATTCCAATATCATACGTGCCCACATGCACATGACCATGATCACACAAAACAAAACACACCCAAAGTTACCTAAAACATCTATTAAGGTTAGTAAATGTTAAAATACCAATTGATTCACTTCGAATTAAAAAATATTTCAAATATTTTTGAAAAAATATCTATGTAACATAGTACTTTATGATGTAAGCAACCATAACTCAAGCAAGGACCCTTTCTCCTTCTCTCCTATATGTAGCGTTTAAGTCATTTATCCCATTAGTTTTTGTTTTTCCCGTTGACATTACTATAATCATACAAAGGCTCACTTGATTTTTGTTTTGGCGATGCAAAGGTTAAGAAGCTGGTCAAGTGACGTTGCTCACCTTGATCTAAGTCCACTACCGACACCGCCTTCTTCCTCAAACAACACCCCCATGAGCACCACCGCCGCCATCAGCGGCGGGGGCTTTTCCATAGACGAGGAGGAGTCAACGGAGGTACGAATCCGGAGGTTGATATCGGAGAACCCCGTGATCATCTTCAGTCGGTCCTCTTGTTGCATGTGCCACGTTATGAAGAAGCTCTTGGCCACCATCGGGGTTCACCCGACCGTCATCGAACTCGATGACCATGAGATCGCTTCCCTCCCTACACCGCCTCCTCACGGTGGTCTCTCCACTTGGAATCCTGCTCCGGCCGTGTTCATTGGCGGAACGTGCATCGGCGGACTTGAATCCCTGGTGGCTCTCCACCTTAGTGGACACCTCGTTCCGAAGCTCGTGGAAGTTGGAGCTCTCTGGGTATGATATACATACATTAAGTAAAGAAAGGTATAATCAAGCTGCCATTTTTATGCTTTTTAAATCTGGGTTTTCCTTGTTATGATCATCACTGTAACTTCTTTGTAAGTTGATGAACATAAAATTATGATCATCACTGTAACTTCTTTGTAAGTATTTAGGGAATTGTAGTAATTAAATCAAGTGAATGGAATTGTATTGTATTGTGTGGAAATTCCTATTTTCCTGTTTTTCTTTGAAGAATTTGAGGAGTGGGAGTTATGGGGTTTCAGGGTAACTCGGTTTGATCTGAGTTAGTACAGTGAGTCAGTGAGCAAGGAGTGGAATGGGACCCATTAAAGTGGAGGTCCATTTGCCAATTATTGAGCAATCAGAGCCGTTGAAATTTGTTCCGGGTGGATGAAAATAATGGTTAATAATGTGATCTTGGGTTTAATTTTGGGTTAGTGATGCTTTTTACTGACAATGACGAGCTCCAATCAAAGAGGGGTATTGTCGCATAATCTGACAAAATTCTTCCAAATTTTATAAAGAAAAAGGAAAAAAATCCTGGGAATTCTTACACGCCTCTTTTCTGTCTGATTCCCTCTGTGTATTTCATTCCACAATTTGTGGTTCAATCTCTTTCATTGTGGTTCCTTCAACAATTCTTCTTAATTGGTTTGAAAAAAAAGAACTTTATTCTTTTTTTTCTGGGCTCAAGCTGTACCCTAGAGCTAGTTGCCTGGAAATTGTATAAATTACTGCTTTAAACTCAAAAGTAGATCTTTGATGAAGTTTTTAATGGCTATTAAAAAAGGGTTTTGATGATCCCAATAACACTTTGCAAATGAGTTGTGAAACAACCCAGAATTCCAGAGTCTTAAACAAGTACAGCGATGAAGCGAAAAAGCTGTGATTTTTAGTTTATGTTTGAAGGAAAAGACAAGGCCCCAAGCTGTAACCCAGCTATCAGACAACATTCCAAGATATGTCACAGCTTTCAGTTCAATCTCTCTACATATATTGGAACCTAACATTCGATCACCTGTGTTAATATGAATTAAAAGCTAGAAACATTCAATTCAAGTCTGGTTATTAATTTTCCTTTGCGTTAGGAAAAGACAGCACCAACAAAGAAATTACAAGCACAATTGAAGAGCTATGAAGCACGGGTACTGCCCTTTTAAGGAGCCTCGCGTCTCCAATACGTTTTTCGGGACGGTGTGAGGACGACTGATGGACGTTCTAAAGAAGTCTCAACTTTATCGGGGACGGTCAAACATTTACAAGGTATGGTCAATGTTTATTTGGAACGTATCCGAATAAATTTACTTAAAAAATGAGAAATAAAATTCTCATCTTTTTTGTGAGCAGGGTTTTAAAAATTATTAAACTAATGCAAACTTAAAAAGCTAAAGATGATTAAACTAATCTGAACTTCAAAAGTTCAAATTATACCAACTAAACTCAAAATCAATTGAATCAAACTTAGTTGAAATTCAAACCTAATTAAAGCTCGGGTATACACATAAAATATTGAATTTACAAGTAAAAAGCTACTAAATTGAACACTCAACCTAAAAAATATAAACTTAATTACGTGTGCCAAATGACCCACGTACATTTGATCTCAGCCAAAAGGCCAAGACTAGATTGCTTCCTTGTTTCAGCGGCTAAGCGCCTATTTATAAGCTGCTTTCTTTTCTTGCTTTATGTATCTTAAGGATGTAGGATATTGAGTGTGTATTGTATTTGTAACATGTTTTAACTTCTTCACTCAAGCTTTAAATAGGATGGGTAAATATCCATTTCAGTCATGTCATCTTTTAATTTTATTATTTTAGTCCTTGATTTTCTCTTAATTTAGAATGTAATGTTAAATTTTCATTCAATTTAGTCATTTAATTTTAGTAATCTTCTAATATAAATGTTAGAAAGTAATTTAAAAATTATTAGAAATGAATTTAAATAACTATAATTATTGTTTAATAAAATTATAATTTGAGTTCTTATTGTATTATGAATTTTAATGATTTTTTATTATATATGTTAAAATTTATTTTATATTTATTATATCTTTGCCATATTCGTACTCTATAATTTTAGAAATTAACATTTTTTGTTCTCGCATTCGTTTTTGTATTTATTCCCGTATCCGTATCTGTACAACTTATTTGAAGAGCGGGAGGTAAGGTCACTTTTGGATTCTGATATTTAAACACTTGAAATTTACAAAAATGGTTACCCATGGCATAAAGGGACCCCACTCTAGAATCTTTACAGCCTAACGTAATCTCCTTCTGATTCTCTCGGTGGGATGAAACAGGGAAGCTAGTAGTTTCTTTCTTTTCGTTACCGTGTATATTTTAATGGAAGTAATGAGAGATGGGCAACTCAAGTACCCCACTGAAAGTTCCTTAATGGTTGGGTTTTAGGTTAAAAACTCAAGTCTCTTTTGTTTTCTTTTGCCCTTTCTTTTATGGGGGTGAAGTCATGGTTTTGCTTTCCCTTTCTTTTATGGCTTTCCCACTTGTATTCATATGTGTTTCTTTATTGTCCAATATTTTTTATTTTCTTACCTAATCTGTCCCAATGCTTTGGTTTAGACCCGCTGTTTATGGCTCACAATCCTCTCCAGTTAAGACCTCCCCCGGATCATACTTTGACCAATAGCCATATGCCACCTCTTCAGCCCCTTCATTGTTGCTTTTGGGAAGCAAAAGGAGGAAAACACAACTGAATTATTCTACTGTTGAAGTACTAATCTTCTGACTTATTTCCATTTCCCACAAACCAAACAATGTACCTGTTTCCTTTTCTTTACCATTTGTATTACTTTTCTGTGATTAACATGTTTCCTTTATACTCCCCCTGGTTCAATAAAACCGGACTCTGCAAATTTTCTGCTGTTTTACCTGTTTCCTTTTCTTTACCATTTGTATTACTTTTCTGGGATTAACACGTTCACAGGAAGTCGTTTTTTTTTTCCAGTGAGAAAACAAGTAAATTGATGTGGTTTTGGCTCAGGATATCCAGTGGAATATACCAGACACTGGATCATGGATGTTGATACGAAAGGAACCACTGCACAGCACCCATTTTACCCCCCTTCCCCAAGGACAAATCTCTAAAGAAAATCACAACAAATTTGACAATGACCTCGACCGCATGATTATGCAACAACTTTTGCTCTTTTATTTGTCAACGAGAATCAAGGTGTGTGTGAATCGCCAAATGCTTTGGCAACAAAATGTTTGGTAAATGGATGTCATGAAGTTACATACAATCGCATTGCGTGATTCAACTTCGGCTGAACTTTTTCAATGCCTTCATGTTGTAATCCTGAATCTAGTTCTATTCTAATCCTTTTCGTTCAAAATAAAGCTATCAAACAATTGCTTCCAACTATAATCTTCCCCAATCCATGAACTTCTTGACCTCGTCGTACAGAACCAAGATGGCTGCAGCACCAGTACTCCTAGCAACATTAGATAGTGCTCCACGGTAAAATGAAGCCACCCCCTCTGTCCTATAGATCGTCCTCCAGCAGTCCAGTGTGCTATGGTACACTGGTTTTTCCAAGCCAGATTGCATCATCATCCGCCTCCTAACTGTATCTAGCGGATACGACAACAATCCAGCAGACGTTGTCACAGCCTGAGCTACTACCCAACGTTTCCATAATGCCAACTCACTTTCGGATTTCTCGGACAAAATTTCCTTCATTGTATCAAAACCTCCAAAATATAGACCCCGATGAACAATCATCCCATGTAGAGAGGCAGGAAGACCACCGTAAATTCCCCGAATTCCATCCTTTTGGCGTATTGTACTCAAGAAATGGTAAATACCTTGGAATTGACGAACATCAGTTTTCCCAATGTCTGCAGCAAGGCGTGTGTGAGCAATGTCAAGGGGGTAGATTAAGATCAATGTTGTGCAGCCAGCTGCAGCTCCGGCGACAAAGTTCGCAGATGCGCCAGAGAATACATGACTATCTTGAAAACAGCCATTTCTTAATATGTTCTTGTACAGATCCTGTATAAAGAGAGGGAAAGTAATTAAAATGATAACACATGATGCAGTAAGTTTGAGCACTTTTTCTTTTCTAAGGCACAGGTTTTAAAAGCATTTTATTTTTTTAATTTACATACACAAACTTATTAGGCCCAGAGCTGCTTAAAGTAGTTAACTCTGTACTATTTCATACTTCGCCAAGGATATCACAGTCAAGTAAATCTTCATATGAATTCAAATCTGTTGTTAGACACTCGTGTCAATAGTATTTGTTCAGTGATACTATGAACATCATACTAATGGGAATTGGCAATATGCTGGGCAAATCATCTCACCTGTTCCTAATGCTCTTCCAGGAAGTAACACTAGTTATTTCTTAAAAGTTGTCGGTCACCACTTACGGCCATACATTCAATAGTTCCCTTATCTTTTCCGTCCCTATTATTCCAACATCATGATTATCTTCGATACCAGGCTTGGTTAATGTCGCTTAGAAGGGATTTTTTTTATATAAAATAAAAAATATAAAACAAAGGAAAAAGAAACAGGCAAACACTATGGCCAGTGCTTTTAACAGCATCTACAAGAAAAAAAATGAAGTTCCATTTAAAATATCTACAATTTATAGCTAAGAGCTAACATGTACATCTTACTAGGTGGAATAAGAACATTAATGAAAAAAGGGTGATTTTAAAGTTTAAAAGGCTTTATTTCTTCAGACTACATCACGAACTCGGTCACATCACATGCTTCCATTATATGCTCCTATATAGTATGAAAAGCCAAAACATTGAATCATTACATATTAACAGTAGCTGATAGCCTGATAATAAGCAACAAGGTTCACTCTGCTAAACTAGACTTGCTGGTTAATGCCCTCATCATCAGCCATGACCCTGAATAGATATCCTCTATAGGCTATGAAGGCATATTATATCTGACATGATTTTTCCTAATACACTGCAGAGCCATCAAAATAATACACTATCCATTTTCTGCTAAATTCCAGAGATTTACAATACACAAAAGGGTGCTAGAAGCTTCAAATAGTTCTTCACCATGCATAAACTCAGGTGATATTAGAACTCGCGAAAGAATCCTAGCATGATTAACTATGTATTTTCCTATTTGCCATTAA